>JAZKJV010004329.1:0-126922 GCA_037367405.1 Ottelia alismoides | reverse complement strand
TTGACGGTGGCTGGCTCCTCGCAAGTGAACGCTCGAGATCAAAACTGGGCGAGTGGGCACGATCGGACGGTGAGGAAGAATGCTCCAAGAACTCGATTCCGGAGAGTTTCGCCGGCCTAATGTGCGTGCTGGGGTCCTCCTCTGCTGCTGCTAAGATGTGGAAGAGCTCCTCCAAGGCGTTCCGCAGCTGATGAACCCCTCCGATGAGGTCAGGAAGCTCCGAGGAGCTCCGGCGACGAAGGCGGAGCTGAGCCTCTGTGCTCGAACCTTGGACCTCCAGATGAGGTCCCTTTGACCTGCAAAATCGCACGAGAGGACTCCTGGGTCGAGGGCAAACTTCCTCGACCCGGTTAGGGGTGGCGTGGGTGGCTGGATGGGTTGCGGCGAGGACCTCCGGCGAGGCGACGGCGAGGGAGGTCGAGTTCTTGGTTCCGGGTCGAACCAAGATGAGCGAATGGGCGAAGAACGTGAGGAGGGGTGTCGTGATTGTGACAGGAGGGTCGGATGGATGAGCAGATGATCGGAGTGGTCGGAATGGACGAAAGATGGCGGTGGAGCGAATTGGGCGTAACGAGAAATTAAGGAAAACTAGGAAGAATTAGGTCTACCTGGCGGATGCAGTCGACTGGGAATGAGCTCACGGAGCTCTGAGGGTCTTTGCCTCGAGGAAATGTCGGATTCCGAGGCTCAGTGCACCTCGCGGCGGCGCACGATGGCAGGAGTCGCCGGATCGATGGCTAACGACGTCCTCTCCTCTCTGCGACACCACCCTCGCAAAGCTGTCACTCAATGGAAGGAGATGGAGGTCCTGAGAGGAAGGAGCAGCGCCAAGGATGGAGTGAAAAGTGCGGCCGAGGTTCAGCTAAATATGGCTAGGGGTCCGAGAAGAATGGGGTCGGGCGAGGTGGTCGGAGCTCGGATCCCTAGGTAGATCCCCGGGCGTGGATCTCGGATGTAGGAAGTATGATTAGGACCCGGGGTTTAGGCGAATTGAGCTCGGATCATGTGAGGATAATTGTGAGAAGCTGGGTCGGGCGCACAGATCGGGGTTGACTGGTCCACGGGGGAGAGTTGACCATGGGTCAACAATCCTCAGTGGACCAATCATAGGCCACCAAGCAATAAAGATTTGGAACTTCATTTTAAAATAATAAATGACTTATTTTCGAAAAAACTCAAAACATGAAAAATGTTTATTTATTTTTAAACAATTTTTTATTGATTTTTATTTATTTTATTGAAATATAATTTAGGTATTTACAAAATATTATTATTATATATAGGTATATACATATATACATTTTTTATTTTTTATTTTTAATTATTTATTTTTATACATTAATTCCAATTTTATATTTTATTTATCTATAGAATAAAATGTGGAATAAAAATGTATTTTTATTTTATTTTTATTAATTATTTACATAGGTTAAATAAACACTTTTATTTACATATATACATGGTATATATACAAGGTGGGTTTTAATTTTATTTTGTTTTCTTTTTATTTTATTTTTATTTTTATGATTTTTATTTTATTTCTTTACATCATAAAATGTGGAGTTTGAAAATATTTTTGTTAGATTTTTATTAATTATTTACAAGGTGATAATAAATAGGTGAGTGGTTCTATGTACATGGTATATATACAATGATGAAGGGAATTTTATTTATTTTTATTTTTCTTTATTTTTCCCATGTTTATTTTAGTTTTATATTTACAAATATGTACAAATAAATAAACGCCCATTTTTATTCTTATTAAGAGGAAAATAATTTTATTTATATACATAGGTATATGTACACACACTTGAGCTTCCTTATCTCTCTCTACTTTGATTCTTTTGCGGTCAGGCCCATGCTGAGCCCTCCCTTGGGATTAGGTCGCTCCATATTTATTCTAAATATCTCCCTCTTTTTCTTTTATTTATTTATTCTTTTATTTATGCACAAAAACATGCTAAATGTACATATTTACACAATGCATGCACTTTGACAATTTATGCTATTTACATGAATATACATGTGTTTTGCATAGGTTTTGTAGCTAAAATAAAAGAATAAAGAGTGATGAATGGGTATTCATCAGCAGTCGAGGGCCAAATAGGGGTCTTTGATACGAACCAAGGATTGAAATGGGAAGAATGCTCGGAGGCATAGCTCCGAAGAGGGTTTATTGCAAGTAAAAGCAAGAGAAGCGGAGGGGAATGGAGGTTGACTCTCGGTGGTTATGAAAGGGAGGAGTCTGCGGATGGATGCAGATAACGGTCGAGATGGAGGGTCGATCTAAACGTATGGTCGGTCATAAGGGTGATCAGGATGCGGTGCAAGATGAAGGGCGAGATGGAGGGTCGATCTGAATGGATGGATGCGGATAACGAGGATCCGACCAGCTGGCTGGAGCAAGTGGGTGTGCGGCGGAGCTAAGTTGAATGAATGGAATCAAAGCGAAAATGCGGAGGATAGGAGGGTACCTGAAGATCTGGATGTACTTTTGAGTTCCAGTCGATGATGGTCGTCGAGGTTATGACCTCAACCGCGTTGCGACAACCGAGGAGGTCGCTCGCGGTGGATCTCCGGCCACGAAGGGTGAGCTGCATCATTATGCTACCAATCTCCAATCCGAGAACGCTCTCCGGCAGCTGTCACTCAACCAAAGGTGTCTAGGGGTAGAAGAAGGAGCGAGGCACGAACTGAGCAGCTGTGGAGGCGAAAGAGAAGATTTATAGGCTTCCCAGGAGGGTGAGATGATCGAGCAATAGTGCGCAACACTAAGAAGATCCGCGCCTTCCTAGGGATCTGCGAAGGTAACAGATCTTAGGAGAAGGCTCTAGCGAAGAATCTGATAGAGAGGAGGCATGACCCGATAGGGAAAAATGAGAGAAAAAGCTCTGGCAGAAAGAATCAGGTCGGGTCAGTCTTGGAAGAAGTCGTTGACTGAAGGTCAACATCCGCGTGGACCAATCAGAAAATCCGAATTTACAAATTATTTATAAAATCAATACAAAATAATAACAGAATTCAAAATAAAAAGTGTATTGAAAAATGTTTATTAATTTTCAAACAATTTTTCTATGATTTTTAATTATTTTAAAGAAAAATAAATTAGGTATATACAATATATAGTATTATATACATGTATAATATACCTATGTATTTTGTGCAAGTATTTTTATTTTATTATTTTTACATAAATATCCCCAATTTTATATTTTATTTATTTTCAACATAATTTTAGGAGTTCAAAATAATTTTTATTTTATTTTTATGATTTATTTACAGGTATAGAATAAATAGGGGAGGTGGCATATAAACATGTATTTTGTACAAGTAAGAAGGATTTTATTTTTATTTTTATTTTATTTTTCTAACTTTTATTTTATTTTTTTATTTCTAAGACTATATACAAAGAGGTAAAAAGAATCTTTTATTTTTATTTTATCAAAAATAATTATTTACGTATATAGGTATTATGTACAACATATAATATGCCCTCTCTCTCTACTTATTTTATTTGACGATTAGGTCAAGGTTTGACCTTCTCTTGGGGTTCGGGTCACTCTGTATTTATTCTAAATACCTCCTTCCTTTTTCTTTTCCTTTATTCTTATATTTTTACACAAATACGTGCTAATTATGCAATATTAACACATGCATGCTGATTGCTATATTATTGTATTTACACCTATTTGCATGATGTTTTGCCAAGATAAATAGCTAAAATAAAAGAATAAAGAGTGAGAATCATGGATTCATCAATTTCCTCTGGGACTATGGGCTCCATGCCATTGCTTGGGAAATTATTTGCCTCCTGAAGGGTGAGGGGGCATTGGATTGCATTCTGTGACTATCATTAGGTCTGTTATGGTTATCTCTTGGTCGTGGAGGACCCTGAACAATGGCTCCTCCATATGGGCTAGCTTCATGGAAGGCAAATACTTGCATTCTAGCTACCGCTTCGATGTGGAATCGGTAGCTTCGGCATCTCCTCTGTGGAAGCTAATCCTCTCCTATTACCCTCTTTTTTGGGGTGCGGTCGATGGCTCTCACCCCCCTTTTATGTGGTTTCCAGCAGGGAGTCGCCACTCCTTTACGTCAGTTGTTGACATTGTCCGTCCACGACATGATTCGATGCCTTGGGTTAATGAGGTTTGGGTTAAGGGGCTGCCCCCAAGCATTGCTGCACTCTCTACAGGGTCGTCCTTAGTCGCCTCCCCACTACAGATATACTAGCGAGACATGGGATCACTGCCCATACCTCTAGCTACCTTTACAACAATGCCTTGAAATCTCTGAGCCACATCTTCTTTGACTGCCACTTTGCTTTCGAAGTACGGTCCAAGACTTGCTCCACTTTTGGGCTAACAACGAGTGCGCCTCGCAACTTTACAGAGACCTTGGCATGGATTAAGTGCACAAACTCCTCCGAGACCCGACAACGAATTGGAATTGCTCTTGTCGTGACGATCTAGGAGATTTTGAGAGAAAGGAATGTGCGGTGGGCGAGTGGTAGATTCTCCTCCATTGCATCCATTGTGATCAAAGTTGTGACTGATACCGCTATATTTGGAAGCTAACCGCGGGCCCGGGATTTTGTTCTCCTCGATCCCCGATTTTAATTTTTCTTTTTTTTTGTAACCAAGGCTTAAGCTTTATTCTGTAACTTTACTTATTTTCACAGCAATATACAGAAAATTTTTCAAAAAAATAATAGTATTTGGAATGGTCAAATGTGCTATTTTTGTTTAAAAGTTGGGAAGGTCCAGAAAATACGTCACATCACCATTATGCATGCATGACAAAGTTGGCTTCGATTGGATGAGGGCCGGGAACAGCCAAAAAGTTAAGTTGATACGTGAATGAAATTTTACGAGCATATGGGTTATAAGTATAAATATAAATAAATTACCCATCATCACTATCAATATTAATTCTAATGGTCTTTCTATGGATCTACTTATTGTGTTCCCTGAAGGCAGGCCATGAATAAGACGAGTAACACTTTCCAAAAAATGTAGGGCGAGAAAGGAAAAGACTCCTCCATTTCGTTCCAAGTGAGCTACGATGAAGAACAACAAAATCCTAGCTTGAATTTCGAAATTAGATTATGAATCCATTCACAATGATTGCATTAAGTTGTTCTTTATCTCTCCCATCAAAGAATTTAAGGATTCCTACTCTTTGTTCCATTCCAAGTTTTCACAGCCATGCATATGAATCTACCTTTATAACAGGTGTGCACTTATGTTCTTGTACCATTGACGCTTGTCTCCCTCTTGTTAGTTGTCACCCCTCCTCATCCAAAATAGATATTAAAAACATACCCATATATGTAATTCGATTCTTTCTTTTTTTTTCTTCTTCACCTCTTCCAAGACAAATAGACCCTCCAAGGACGATAGCTTTTTTATCGTCCGAAGGAGAATACCGGAGGGAGCACAACAATGTCTATGTGGCTACGATGGCTAACCGCGAGAAGAGTGCGCTGGAAGTCGAGGATTTCAGCCTTGATTAGCCGAGGGCGAGCCGGTGCTAGGTAATAGTGAGGGGTGTAGTTTGACAACTTTTATTATATACTAGTTGTGAAGGTGTTGTGCCTTTTTTTCACCTAATAGAACCCAAGCCAGCTGTCCAAGAGCGAGGAAGCAAGGGGATTGAAAAGACAGGTTGGGAAAGTGGCTTATGTGGTTGTTCACCCACCTCCCATTGCTATCGAAGAAGATAGACGAAGTAGCCCTGCAGTTGCGGTAGAGGTGGCCTCATCACAATGAAGAGTGGAGATGGCATATTCGATCACTAGAATTTGCGACGACGATGTTGGTGAGACAATCTTCCTACGATGAGGTTGTTTCCCTCTAAATCATGGCCCCATCCACTCCCCAACCTAATTGGCCATGGCTATCTCCTTCTCCAGCCCTCCTCCACCCCTCAAGCGCAATCCCTTCACGCTGCCAAAACCCCATTAAATCGTCCTCCTCTGCCACAAGCTTGGCCCTTCTTCCTTGGGTCCTCTTGATGAATCTCTATTTCAACACCTTTATTCTTTTATTTTGACCTTTGAGCTCTAGCTAAATGTATGTAATAGCATCATTTTTCATAAAAATGACACCTATTATCTGTTATGTAAATATTGTATAAAATACATTATTTAAATCCAAAATAAAAGAATAAAGAAAGAAAAGAAAAAATGAAATACAAAGGTATTGAATGACCTTGAACCCCGAGACCTAGGCATCATGATGGTTGGGTCGTCAAGGAATAAAGTATGCGGATATAAGGACCAAAAATACAATAAAACCCTAATTCATAAATCCCCAATAAGTCAATATCGAGACCTATTTTATTCTTTATTATTTATACATCAAATCAAGAAACTCTGTACATGAAAATTGTAGATAAAACTATATAGGAAAATACAAAATTTATTTCACACAAAACAATGCATATTACACTTTCCACGCTCAGAATAAAAAATCCCAAAATTCAAACTTCACAGACATGAATCTCCTCCATATGAATTCAAAATTTATCAAAATCATCTTTAATTGTATATAACCTTTTATTAGATATTTAATGAAGGTGATTTCATTTAATTTGGAGTTAAGATGTAAAAGTTAGATTTTGGACCCCTATTATACATTATAACTGAATGAAATAATCATTTTATTTATTCTTAGTATTCTTTAATATTGTATATTTTTATAATTTCGTAAATAATATTTACAACATATGTGCATAATTAGAATGAAATAAAACCATTAAAAATACATTAAAATAAACTAGTATACATAATTACATAGATGAATTGTACATATATACTATAATAAATGGCTATCATTAATTAGGTGTACATATTATATAACAAAAATAATATATATATGTAGATCTAATAAATAATTATATAAAATTTTGTGTATAAAATAATAAAATCTAAAATACAAAATAAAAATAAAATACATATTAATTACTATATATTCATTGTAGTTTAATAAATTCGATCCTAAATAGATGTTAAAGACATGCCCATACATGTAATTCGATCCTTTCTTTTTCTTCTTTTTCTCCACCTCTTCCAGAACAAATAGGCCCTCCAAGGACGATAGTTTTTTTATCGTCCGAAGGAGATCATCGGAGGGAGAACAACAATGTCTACGTGGCTACGATGGCTAACCGCAAGAAGAGTGTTGCGAATCGCGGAAGCGAACACGCACAAACACGATCAAACAAGCAAGAACGCAAACACACGGATTTACAAGGTTCACCTGTAACTGGGCTACGTCCTTGGGCGGCGACGATCGGTTTCACTATGTGGAGAAAAGAATGAATACAGAGGATACTTAAAAACCCTAACCCTAAGGAGTTTATATAGCACTCCCATACAGACGGATCCCTAAAAATAGAAGGATCCAAATACCCGAATACAAATAGAACCGCTCCATAAAATTTTCGCCGGGGGCGCTGCCCCCACACCCCCGCAGGGGGGCGCACCTGCTCCCCCCATAGACCCCCCCACAGGCTCGCTGACCGGGCAGCGAGACCCCCGTCTTGTTGGGGTATGGTACGGCAGGGGGATGCATTTGCAGTTCTTCAAGGCATATCAACAAAGAGTGCTATAAAAGTCGATGACTTCATCCTTGATTAGCTGAGGGAGAGCCGGTGCTAGGTGATAGCGAGGGGTGTAGTTTGACAACTTTTACTATATAGTAGTTGTGAAGGTGTTGTGCCTTTTTTCACCTTATAGAACCCAAGCCAGCTGTCCAAGAGCGAGGAAGCAAGGGGGTTGAAAAGACAAGTCAGGAAAGTGGCTTAAGTGGTTGTTTACCCACCTCCTGTTGATATCGAAGAAGATAGATGAATAGTCCCACAGTTGTGGCAGAGGTGGCCTCGTCACAATGAAGAGTGGAGATGGCTTATTCGGTCACTAGAATTTGCAATGACGATGTTGGCGAGACAATCTTCCTCCGACGAGGTTTTTTACCTCTATCTCCAGGCCCCATCCACTCCCCGGCCTAATCGTCCATGGCTCTCTCCTTCTCCAGCCCTCCTCCACCCCCTCAATTTCAATCCCTTCATGCTCCCAGAACCCCATTAAATCGTCCTCCTCTGCCACAAGCTTGACCCTTCTTCCTGGGGCCCTCCTGATGAATCTCCGTTTCATCACCTTTATTCTTTCATTTTGACCTTTGAGCTTAGCTAAATGCATGTATAGCATTTTTTTCATAAAATGACACCTATTATTTATTTTGTAAATATTGTATAAAATACTTAATTTAAATCCAAAATAAAAGAATAAATAAAAGAAAAGGAAAAAATGAAATACCAAAGGTATTGAATGGCCCTAAACCCTGAAACTTAGGCATCATGATAACTGGGTCGACAAGGAATAAAGTATGGGGAGATAAGGGCCAAAAATACAATAAAATCCTAATTCATACATCCCCAATAAGTCAATTTGAGACCTATTTTATTCTTTATTATTTATACATCAAATCAGAAACTCTGTACATTAAAGTTGTGGATAAAAATATATAGAAAAATATAAAATTTATTTCACGCAAAAATAATGCATATTGCACTTTCCACACTCAGAATAAAAATCCAAAATCTAAACTCCGCAGACTTGTATCTCCTCCATATGAACTCAAAATTTATCAAAATCACTTTAATTATATATAATCTTTTATTATATATTTAATGAAGGTTATTTTATTTAATTTGGAGTTAAGATGCAAAAGTTAAGTTTTAGACCTCTATTGTACATTATACCTTAATAAAATAATCATTTTATTTCTTCTTAGTATTCTTTAATAATGTATATTTTTAAAATTTTGTAAATAATATTTACAACATATGTGCATAATTAGAATGAAATAAAATCATAAAAAATACATTAAAATAAACTAGTTTACATAATACATATATGAATTATACATATATATACATATATAATAAATGGCTATAATTAATTAAGTGTACATATTATATCAGAAAATTAATATATATATATATATATGTATATATGTGGATCTAATTAATAATTATATAAATTATGTGTATAAAATAATAAAATCTAAGACACAAAAATAAAAATAAAAATACGTAACATATAAGTAAATATACCTATAAATATACATGTAAAAAGTAAAAATATAATAAATAAACTTGTAAAAAATAAATAAAAAGTGGATTAAAATACCACATAAAATAATAAAAAAATCATATTTTAAGAAAAAAATAAACTCGATTAATATTTTATTTTGAATTATTTCAATTAATTTTCGATTTTGTCATCTTCTGGGTGACTTGGCCCAATCAAGAACCAGGGCGGGTTGACCCAGGTCAACTCCTTGGTCTCCTTGATTATGCGGTTGTCAGAGTGATTGACCCAACTTCCTTGATTTTCCCCACTTCTTCTTTCATTTTTCTCACGTCGATTCCTTCTTGACTTTTGGCCTTCGATCCTAGGACCTTCACGCCTACATCTTATCTCGATCCAAGGACTGCTGAATCAAGTGTTCTGTCAAAGCTAACATCGCCCTGTATATAGTTTTGCCTCTACCTTCCTTCACTTTTTGACCCTTGTCACTTGTCACCCATCAAAACCCTAACCCTAAGTGTGATTGAAGCTCCTGGTGATAACAGAAACCGCTCTGAAGGTTTAGCGAGGGTAGAAGGTGTTGAATCGTGCGATCTGAGCCTTCATGGGAATCTCTCCATCACGAGCTCCAGCTTCCGCTCCTTTGGTCCCATGAGCTTTATTTTCTTGCATTTTTCTGATCTTAGGATTAGGATTAGAGTAGGGTAGCTTTTATTTTCAGTTGATTTCATTCATTAAATTACAAAATAAAAAATTTAAAGTTTGCTGGATCTCAGATCCGACAACCTTCTTCATTGTTTTTCGAATGTGTGCCTCCCCGATGTCACCCTCATTTCCTTCCCCTTCGCCTTCCCTTCGCCCCTGATACTTTCATTCCCCCTGATCTTGCTCAGATCAGGGGAATCATTCTCCTCCTCCGCCACATCGTCGGAGAACACCACCCGACTTCATCTCTACCCATTTATGTCTCGAATAGACCCCCAGAATCCTTTATTTTATGCACCTTAGTTTCCTACAGATCTCGGAGAGCCAAAGGACTCCTAGCAGGTCAATTTTGACCAGCACATAGTATATCTAGAGCTTCCATCTTCACCGAGCAGCCATGACCCCTCCAATGGGTCCCAGCCACTTCTGAAGCTTCCAAGAGATGCTGACCACCTTGAGGACGCTCCCGAGCATCTCAGAAGCAAGAAGAAAGGCATGGGGATGTAGCAGCAACTGATCGAAGCTCAGAAGAACATGTGTTCTTCCCTTTTCTTCAAAGACATATATTCGTCATCCGATTGATGCCCAACGATAGACGAACAGCCATCGTTGGATGAAGAGAACCTCGATCGTCAAATCACATCGCTGGATCTAATCCAACCCATCCACCACGATATGGTATTATCTGTTGGGATTGCACCGCATGGCAAGTGGAATCATATGCGCCCTTGGATCACACCATAGGGGGTAATTTTACCATATACCCATCGTATTTTGTATTTTATCTTTTAATCCATAAACTTCTGCCTATAATGCAAACTATTCTATTTTTTGCATTCAGCCCCCTATATTCTTCATATTTGCCTTTAGATCCGATCCATGTCACCTCATGTGTTGGTGTGCGTAAGGGAACTGGGTATTTTGCACTTGGACCCTCTATATTTTTGTGTCTCTTTTTTAGTGCATATTTTTGCAATATTAATGTAAAATTTTCTATATATTTTGCATCTAGCCCCCCAAACCTTGTATTAATTGTAAAAATATCCCTCCTAGTATATATTATTGGGAATATTAAGGAAATTTGCATATTTAGCCATGTACTTCTCTAAGATGTTTGGAAACAAAGACTAAACTTTAAATATTTATAAAAATACCCCTACCAAGCTGCATTTTCTTTTTATAAATTTTATTTTTGTTAAAATCATCTCTTATATCTTAAAAATTCATAGAAAATTAAGATAAATACATATATTTTTTAAGGTATTTTATCTTATATTTCTATTTATTAAAAATTAAAAATAGAGCCATTTTTCCCTATCTAACTTAAAAATATTAAAAATATAATTTTTTTGAAAAATTTTCAAAAAAAAATACTACTTGCTCATTATTTTATTTTGTACTTCCAGATAAAGAATCTCTAAAATAGAAAAAGAAAATCACTAAAAATTAAAAAGGTCCAAAATCTTTATAAAAATTATAAAAAAAATCTATAAAAATTCAAAAATATTTACTTCTATTCCTAAATTTATTTATTATATTCACCTACATCTTAAAAATAATTTTGGAAAATTTTGGAACTTTTAGCTATTTTTAAATTCCAAAACAATTCGATTTAATAATTTTAGTTACTTTTTAACATTTTAATTCAGTCAAAAATCTAAAAATTAGCAAAAAAATATAAAAATAGCAAAAATAGAGAAAAACCTAAAAAAGACAAAAACACTTTATTTTCTGAATTTTGAGTATTTATAATTATATCTATAAATATAAAAGCCATTATATATATAATTATATTTACTTATATTATTATTTATAATTATTAAAATTATAAAAATACCAAAAAATTCAATTTTTTAAAAAATAAAAAAGATAATACCTTAAGGTATTTTCCTAATTTTATCTTCCCTTTATATTTTTATTACCTATGTTTTCTAGATTATACCCCTATATTATATATACTTATATTGTACTTAATCATAAAAATAGAATAAAAAATCAAAAAATGTTAAAAAGGGAATTGTAAAAATTATAAAATAAAAAATCTCAAACAATATATAAAAATAAAAATTCAATAAATAAATAATTAAAAACCCGCAAAAAGTAAAAATATCCTAAAAAAACAAAAAAAACGCGTCTTGTCTTTTTAGTCATTCTTTATTTATCCCTCATTCCCCTTGTGTTCGACACCCTACCATACTCGTTACTATATACATTTCATTGTAGGGTTATAATACATTTTTATTCATACCTCCATTTGATTGCTTTACTTCTTCATTGTGTGGGTTGATTGTTGCTTAATCCATTGGTCTTTGTGAGAGATCACTTTGATGACTGCGATCTCGCCTTGTGAGATCGTACACCTCTCTCCTTGGATTATTTAGGCTAAACACTTCCTCCTTCCCTCGCCTGCCGACTACAAATCCCCTTCTACCTGCAACTTCCTCCCACCCTTAGTTGAACAATGAAATAATCTAGTGGTACAAGTATAGTTTAAACTATTTCCAACTAGAGATTGTTGTTAATAAATCATTTTTTATATATTCTAAATTACTTGCTAATGGAAGGATAAAAATAAAGGTGGGAATTGCCAAGTTGGTTCCCTACGTGGGTAGACTCATTTAACCCTATTACTAATAGCGCAAATCTTTTCACATACATATGCACTGGGTAAAATGGAACTATCTCTGGAGGGAAAGGGGGAAGAGGAGGCACCTTGGTTAACCCAATCATTATTTTTAAAATTTTAAGGTATTTTTTAATAATACGCATTGGAATTCAGTTTATTAGATGAAAATATGGTCTTATCCAAATAAGCCTCATTCTTAACCCATCCAATTTAAAAAAGGTCAATTTCAACAATTTTGAAACTGTTAAAATTCGATAGGATTGATAAATGGAATATGAGCCTCGAATTGAATCAAAATTTGGATGAGGACATATCATCATTATGTGTACTAAATTCCCCCATGTGTAATTAAAAAAATAACCTTAAAAATAAGAAATGATTTTTTTATCCCAAGAAACCTATAAACTTTGCCAGTTACCTCATCGACCTTTGAAACAACCTAATTCCCCCCTCGACCCCAAAAATGTGCTCCGTCTTACCCTACATACCCTACCATCAACTTTAACTTTATTGAAGTCAATTACTTGGGTTAAACTTGAGTTAATCTAACCAAAGAAAATCGGTTGATGGATCTTCAATCTCCCTCTCTCTCTCTCTCTCTCCTTTTTTCTCCTACCCCCCTTCTTCATTCTCTTCTTTTGTCAAATCAAATGGTAGTCATCGCAGCAGATCTGGAGGAAGAAGCGGAGGTTGGGGAGGAGGAGGGCACCCTCACAATGGAACTGGAGGAGGAGCGAGAGGTTGGGGTGGTGGAGGTCGCCCACACAACAGGCCTATAGGAGGAGGTGGAGGTAAGGGAGGAGGAGATTACCCTCACGACAGACAGGAGGAGGAGTGGGAGGTCAGGGAGGCGGAGGTTGGGGAGAAGGAGATCGCCCTCATGGCAGGCCTGGAAGAGGAGGAGGTCGCCTTCGTGGCAGACTTGGAGGAGGAGGGGAAGGTCGGGGAGGAGGAGGTCGCCCTCACGATGGACTTGGAGGAGGAGAGGGAGTTCGGGGAGGCGGAGGTCGAGGAGGAGGACACCCTTGTGACGAACCTGGACAAGAGTGGGAAGGTCGAGGAGGAGGAGACCGCCCTTACGGTGGAGCAGAGAGGGAGGGGGAGGTCAGGGAGGCGGAGGTCGAGGAGGAGGTGGGTGGGTGTTGAGTGGGGAAAGTGAGATGATGAGGAAGGTGAGGGGAAGGGCACTCAATGTAATTTTGATAAATAAGATGGGTTTAATGTAAACGAATATAACAGAATCTGGTCAGTCTAACGGGTATATGGATGGGAGTTAACCACGATGTCTGTGGGGTAAGGGTTAGAAAGTTTATGGTGTCAAGGGGAGAATTAGGTTGTTTCAACGTTCGAGGAGGTTATTGACAAAGTTTATATGATTCGTGGGGTAAAAATCCCATAAAAAATAAAGATAGAGGTAGCCAAGTCGACTCCTCTAGGGGTGCCACATTTTACCCTTGTGCATTTGTGTCTATATGTGACATATATTTTACTGTTTGGGAAACAGAAAATCTCAATGGCATAACTGTGGTAACATGATTCCAAAAGGTTAAAAATTTACCGGTTAGCATTTATCATCTCGCATTGGTGCATTGGTTGCCATTTACCTTGTCAGGCTTTGGGTTCGATCCACATTTTGGAACGTGATAGCTAAATCAAATAATCTTTGGGGGGATTTTTAAACTTGTATCCTTTCGAAGTTTTTCAGTAACATTTATATTCTTTTTTTTTTTTGAATTACACGTGGGCCCTTCTTAGATAGGTACTTGGTACTGATATATACTATTGATTTTTAATATAGAGAATTGCATCGGTATAGTTGTGGTATCGTGATTATAAAATGGTTAATAATTTGCTAAGTCTTGAGTTTCATACCTATACAACTTTCCATTGCTTCTTTACTTGAACTTGGATTTTATAATAGGGGAAAATGGGGCTGCTCCTTTGGGTGAGCTAACTTAATTTGTTCCCTCGTTTCATTTTTCTTACTTTTTTTTATTTTTTTTGAAAAACGAATCCGTAAAAGTTTATCACTATATCATTATATTATGTTATTCAAGTTTCGTTGGAAACAGAGATTTCTACGACCTACATCTAGACAATCATTTTTTAACAGTCACATGATTATTGAAATCAACCCTGTCTGGATAGAGGCCGTATGAATATCTGTTTTGCACGAAATTTTAATGATATAATATTGGGATATAATGATAAAAATTCACTGAGGTATTTTAAAAAAAATTGAAGAAAATGAATCAGAAAAAGTGAAATTAACTCCCCAAGGGGCAACCCCGTTTTACCCTTTATAATATTAGCAATTATCACCTCAGGTTGGTGCATTGGTTGAAATGCTTCGCCAATTATCTTATCGAATGTGGGTTTGGCCTACGTTTTGAGATATTATACCCAAATTCAAACAACATTTTCAGAGAGATGTTTAAATAAATAACTTTTAAGATATATTATTGAACTTGATGTGATATGTACTATTCATTTTTTTAAGATTTGAGGTTGATATGAACCATTAATATTTTAATAAGTACAAAGATTATTTTATAAATATTAATATAACTCAGATGCTCATCAACTTTACATAATTGCACGCAAAGTGAAAACAATCAGATATGGTTACGGGTGTAGAGGCTTATTTTGTTTTACACTTATCGATTTTAGAATGTAATTGGATATCAATATGAAAACGCGTTATCATATCGCTAATAACAGAACAATGCAAAATGAATAGGAATTGGATACATATAATTGCGAAAAAACTTTACATATTAACTTAATTAAAAATACATATATAAGAAATTTTACACATACAAAATGACTACAATAAAATTGGCGTATAGAAATAACTGAAAATTCATTGTCATATGCCAATTTCATTGTAGTATGTACACTTGTTTCATAAGAATAATATCAAAGTAACGAAAAAATTAGAAAAATTTATCAAATAAAGATTTATTACTATATTTATATATTAAAATGGGGATATGATTTTCGGACATCAAAGTGATTTCCACATCTGTTTCCATTGTGAAGCTGATATCTATACAATTGTCAAAATATGTAAAAACAAATAGAATAGTGATGGGGTACAAATATATCCAAAATTTCAGTAAATATTTTCAGACTTACTTTCTGAAAATGTATATGTAATGTCTTTCATTTAAGATATGCGTTTTTCTATTATTGATAATTAGCTTTCATACTATAATTTCTTGTTACATCAGTGCAATACGTACAACACACAAGTACGCACTTGCTAGTATATGTACATTACAGAAACGATAACGATGAGATGCAGATATACACTTGCGCGAATGTATCCTAATTGCATGTCTTTTATATAATTTCTTGTAATGCATATCTCTTTCACTTCTTTGGGAATTAGTTTCAACTCGATGATTAACTAAAAGAAAGGTGGATAATATGGAAGTTTGATTGCAAGATGCATCCTTTGGGGATAAATAAAGGTATGATGGTGTGATTACCACAATAACAACATCCATACTTTTGGATAATGGTAACCAGTAAGTAAGAAGGTGGTAATCAACGACTTATATCTCAATGACATTGATCGGATTGTAATAGTTCACTTCTGCAACACATCTGAATCTCAAGAAAATTTAGCGAATGGTACTAGTTTTAGAGAATTGTAATATGGAAATTCTTTTTATAATATTGCTAGATGAATGAATTTTGATCCCCCCTCCTCCCAAAATAGTGATCGAATCGAAGTTTACTTAGAGCATGTTCAGGTAAGGGGTTACCTCCTCTCCCTTTTGAGGGTATATTCCCCAAAATCCATACTTCCTCTCTCATGTTCCCTCTCTTTTTTAATACATTAAATAAAATATTTCATTTTTTATCCATTCCATCAAAAAATAATATATTATACCATCATTTAAAAATTATAAAATACTCAACTTCTAATCACTTTTCTAAACTTCAATACAATTACATCACAATACTTACTTTCTTTTCTAAACTTCAATACACTCACATCACAACAAACCCTTTATCCAAACACCAAAAACAGGTTACCTTGGGGTAACCCAGCAACCAAATTGTTGAAGAGGAAATCCCCTTGCGGGTCTAGAAGAATTGTCCTCACCAATAAAAGCGAAGACACAAGTGTCGTTGAGGCGACCCATAAGAAATCCCTCGTTCAAACAACATTTAACCTACAACTAATATATAAAATAAATAAGAAAAATGTAGAGTTAAAATTTATTATAACTCCACAACAAATGTGTATAGCGAGCAAGCATGTGTAGAGGTCGAAGATATGGAGCAAACGGTAGATTATGCAGTGAAGCTAAAAAATTATTCTTTTCTCTTGTCCATTTATTATTTTTTTGGATTTTTAATTTTTATATTTTTATATTTTCATTTCTATAATTTTTAAATTATATCTAATTTTTCTAGTTTTTATTTTTTTATATATTTTCTTATTTTATATTTTATTTTTCTTTTATTTATATAATATAGATAATAGATAAGAATATATTTACAATACAAGGTATAATAACTATTAATACAACAAAAATAAAAAAAAATTCAAGAAACAAATTATTTTTGGGTTCTATAAATTTTCTAATGTTTTTGTAGGTTTTCTATAATTTTTGCATGTTTTTATGTATTTTTAAAATAAAAAATATCCCTAATCAGGGAATAAATAAATAGACAGAATCGATTTGAAGATTAAAATAGCAAATAATATCCAAAATTCTTTAAATCAATTTTAAATTTTTCTGCTTATCTTTATCTCTATTTGTTACAACGGTTTTCTGACCCGCTTTCTGTTTCTCTTTTCGTGCGAGGAACTGCTTGAGGATACTTTGGAAGAGACAAGTGCCCTAGGAGAAGCAGGAGCAGCAGGACACAATTGTTGTTTTTAGAGAGTAGATTAGCTTAGTTTAGTTTATTTCCAGCATATTATCATTTTATTAATGTTGTAATAATACATGAGCATCAGACTCTTCTGGACACTTGGCTTATCAGGGTCTATTTCTCTGAGCACCAGTGTACTCGGGAGACCTCACCGAGGTTTTCGCTGGTTTTGTTTTTATCGTATTTGTTTCTATTTTAATTTCTAAGATTTTGGCCCTTATATTTAGGATTTTCTCTTGATTGCGACATAAATCATTAAGACCCAATCCCTAATAGATTGCTTGCACCTATAGATTCGTAATTGGACCTTATTAATAATTCATAATAAAAAGTTAATCTGATTGATTGAGAGTATATGTGCCTCTAGAGGTTGTATACAGCACGTGCAGGATCCGTTGGGGCAGATACCGATTGACAACCGAGATCGGACATCGACCTCTCTCTCTGATCAGTTCACTGTTGTTCTTCGTGATTATTAGAAATTTCTCACCTGAGGTCGTTTTCTTCTTGCATCATTTAGTTTAGTTTAAAGTTTCTATCTTTAAATTATGCACGAATCACCCTGCATTTAGAGTGCTGGAGTCATGTACTCCTTTCTTACTTTGCATGCATCATAGTGTTTGATCGCGCATCGACTTTTTTGACTTCTCCCCCCGATTTTTGGACTAAAAATAACTAGGAGATCAAAAAATTCGTTAGCCATTGTCTGTTATTGAAAAATACTTAAAAAGAGAAAACTATAAAATTGGGATTGTTAATGCAAACTTGATCTTAAAAGATACCTCACTTAAAAATTTGTTTTGGGAGAGTCACTCCCTCCTTGTTTGGTTTGCTTGCGTGAGAGAGTGACCCGCACACTAGGCTAGAGACACATCTGAACTCTCGTTAGACTACTGGTCTTGGGGTTAGTCGTTCTCTAGTGAGGATCTCTCTGGTCTCCGGTAAATCAGGTTGCGACATCCTTAACAGAGCGAGTTGATCGAGTAGCCCGTAAACTGTCCGCAACTAGTACTGGCTGGGAAAGATCTAGCTTTGGGATTGGGCTAGTCTCTCGAGAGCATCGGGTTCCTACCAGCTTACTTAATCTCTCTGCAAGACTGAATTAACATCTAAATAAAATTGATAAGATGAAAGACTGAACCTTCATCATCTCAGCGTTGAGTAGGTGAACTGAGGGTTTGACTGTTGATCTTTTTTCATCCAGATCTCGTCCGCATTTTCCCCACATCACGATTATGGGCCGGAGGTCCCTTAGGCTGCCTTTGACAGCACCACTCTCGAGCACTGTGACCCACTTATCTAGGGAGGTTCCGAGGAGCCTTGACCCGCTCTCCGAACCTGAGTTCGCTTCCGCCTTGTTCCCCCTCGAACATCCTTCTTCTAGTCCTGAGGTGCCTGAGCAGAGACCAACATCACAATTATCTGTTCATATGACGACACCTAAGTTCGGGTCTTTTGCCTTTGTAGAGACCCTCTACATGGCCAGCAATGACGGACGCATCGATGAGCAGCCCCATGGTTATACGTACATTTTGGATCAGGGCACCATAAACAACACGTTCGTAGCCTCCCTTGAGACAAGAGACAGATCCGGGATCAAGGAGCATTTATGGCCGAGGTGCATCGGGAACTGACCCAAACGCAAGCCGATAGAGAGGATCATTAGAAAGCAGTTAGTGGAGAGATTCCAGCAGGAACAACTAGATGAGGAGATGGAGGACTGCTAGAAGAACTGCAGGAGCCAGCCAGACCCGCTAGGCCGATGAGGGAGTTGCACATGCCCAAGTTCCATGGGCTTGCCATCGAGGAGCCGCATCTACACCTGCAGGAGTTTGAGATGATCTGTAGCACTGTCCACGACAGATACGTGGACGAGTACACCATCAAGATGATGGTGTTTCAATTCTCTCTCGTCGACAGAGCATCCTACTGGTTGAAGCATTTAGGGAGATACGTTACTTCGTTGGAGCAGCTCCGGACCGAGTACCTGAACAAGTACTATCCACCCGGCTAGACGAATGCAGCACGAGCTCTGATCAACAATTTCTCCATGTTCCCCAATGAGCAGTTCCATAAAGCGTGGGATCAATTCCATGAGCTGATCGACCGGTATCTCCATCACTACATATCCAAGCCCAACCTAATACAGAGCTTCTTCTGTGGGCTGACACCAGAGCTGCATGGGCTAGTTAACTGATGACGTGGATTTCGATTGGTTAAGAAGGGGAACAATAATATTCAAAAGTCATTGTTCTCAACCACTCCAATCGGCCAACGAGAAAAATGTATTTCAACCACTTAATGAAAAATAAATCAAGCAAAGTAAATGTAAGTAGTTTTCACTATTCTTTTTACCTGGTATAGCGACCTGGGTCTAACACAAGGACCACGATTTAAAAACTATATAGTCAGATTTTGAAAATGAATTTTTAGTGGTTTTGAATTTTGAATTTTTTTTTATTTTTTTATTTTCGAAACAAGCACAAAAGATAAACAATACACAACACCACTCTTTTTGTATTTTTCAGAATGAACAAAAATACTCAGTAAATTAAAAAGAAAATATTTTTGTGTTTTATATATTTTAAAATGTTTTTGGTAAATTTTTTATATTTTTCTGATGTTTTTGTGATTTTCTAAAAAAGAAACAGTGGAAAATAAAGAAATCAATGCACAAGCAAGAATCTTTTGCAACTTAAAAATCCTTTAATTGCCCAAAAATCCTGGAATTTATTTTTATAATAAACTATAAAGAAATATCTACAATCAAAGAATGGAATCAGAATTTTTAGATTTTTCTTGAATTTTCTACAATTTTTTTAAGAATTTTCATTTTTCGATTTTTTTTTGTTTTAACAAAGAGTTAATGCACAAAATCTTGTCAGAAATTAAAAGACATCAAAATACCCCTATAATATTTTTTTGGATTTTTTAAGGAATATTTCGAATTTTTATGAATTTTCTAAGTGTGAGCAGGCAAAAAGATACTGTTTTTGATTTTCTAAAATATTTAATGATAACAAAATGCTATGAAAAATTTACACAATGACAAACACTATAGCATGAACATGCACCATTTTATTGAAAATTTTCCGAACAATAAAAACATTTATTTCATCAAGGAGATCATGCAAAGTTATTGTTCTGGAAAACACAGGGACTTATTCGCAAATATTCAAAGTTTGAGCATCACATTATACCAAAGAAATAAACAGGGGTTAGAACTTGCAAATTACCCAATAGACGCATGCACTGCACGTGCTTAAGTTGAGGCAGGGGTTGATTTGCAAATGTGGAAATCTTCGGTATATAACTGCAATTTTTCCAAAAGATTTTTATTTCAACAAGGAACCCTAGTTCTCCTTCGTTTCTTTTCTTCAGTAAGAGGAAGGAAACAGGGGTGACACCACTGCTGCCAACAAGGGGACGGAGGAGCGGGCGCGGCGTACGACCGTCGCCTTCAGACAGGAGGACGCGGTGAGAGGAGGAGGGGCGCAGGTGGCGCGCGCTAAGTTGACGCGGACATGAGCGGAGAGGGTAGCGTGGGTCGCGGCGAAGGGCGTCACGGCACAGTGGTTGTCGCGCGCTGGAGGCCGCGCGGGTGTGTGGAAGTCGGCCGGGGGTCGTGCGGTGGGCGAGATCGGCGCGAAGGGGGGGCGGCCGCTGGTGGATGGACGACAAGGACCACAGGAAGGCGCGCGACGGTTACGCGTGCGGGACGCGTGCCTGGGGGCCGCGAGGTCGGAGCTGGTCTAGGCACCGGCCGCGCTTGCGGAAGGTGGTGGCCGGGTCGGGGTGCGTGGGCATGCGCAGTGCGGAGATCAGGCGATGGCGATGGTCCGCCAGGCGGCGCGTGCGGTCGCACGCGGGGATGGGCAGGCGCGCGGGAGGCGACCTGTGACTTTTTTTTGAATTTTTTGTTTTTTTTTAATTTTCTATATAAATAGCAGAAATAATTTAAAAAAGTTTTTTATATTTTTTTAATCAGAAATCTGAATAGGAGCAAAAAGGATTTTTTTTATTGCTTGTTTTTTTATTTTTTATAATTTTTTAGATGAACATGCAAAACAAGTATTAGAGAGATAGAAAACAAATATGTGTATTTTTTTATTTTTTTTTCAATTATTTATCCACAAAATAGAAGATGTTAATAATGAGGATCTTGTGATATGGGAGAGAGATCCGAGTCTCCGACCACCGTGCGTAGTCAGGGGTGTGCGTGAGATAGATGTGAAATGGAGAGGTCACAAGATGAGGCGAAAATTTCGATGTCGGATCGAAAAGTGTGATAGTGAATGTTTTTGTAATTTTGGATCTAAAAATCAATCACTACATCTACGCAAAAATTAAACCTACGATTTACCTAGGAAAAATGACAAGAAACAAAAGTGGATCTCACCTTGGATTTGGACACGCCGTGATGGCCTCGACGACGACTGAATCGCTGTCACCAACCGGATCGGAGGCTGGGCACCCTTCTGCGATGAGTAGCTCTCGAAGATCAGGCTCCTCTCTCCAAAGATTGATCAAACGTGAATGAAGGGGGAGGAGCCCATTAAAAAGAGAAGGAAAATAAAAAAGGAAGGTATGTACAAATAAGGAAAGTAATTAGTAGTTATTTAAATAAATAAAATAATTAATTAAATTAACTAATTAATTAAAAATGAAGATTTAATTAAAATAAATAAATTATATAATTTACAAAAAATAATTAGCTACCTTAATGGTGGATAATTAAGGCATTAATCAAATCTTTACATAAAAGGTAAGTTTTCAATATAAATAAAAGAATTAATTAAATAATTAAATATAAATTTCGTATTTAAATTAAATCAATTAATTAATGTGAGATATTTTATTTTTTTGGTGATTTTTATAAAAGGAAGTTAGTTGTATACACATATTATGTACATATAATACAATATACATATTTACAAATAAGGAAATAATTTTTATATCTTTTTATATCTTTTTTATTTTTATTTAAAAATAATAATATTTACAATTATATACATAAAAAATAAAATAAATATTAATAAATATGTACAACAAATATTGGTTAAACTGCACAAAACACCCCAAAAAACCGACTTTTTAACCGTAACTCCAAAAATTAAGAAACCACATCCATTTGAAATATAATTTAATTTAGAGTATAATGGATGTGAGTTTGGTTTAATTTGAGCTTGTGTGGAGCCGGAATTGGTGTTTCAGTTATCAGTTTACTGCTTTTTATGGGTGTGATTATTTGCAATATATACATTATTTTATTTTACACTTATTTTTATTATTTACAACACATTTTTATTAACAACTTTTATTTACAAAAGTAATTAATTTGAGGTCAATTTATGTACAAATAAAATAATGTAAGTTTTGTAAAAATATACAAGGAATTTATTTATAAATTATTTTTGGATTTTTGACAGAAGACCCTATCTCCCCCTACTTTATTCCTGGTCGATCAGGTCAAGTCTTAACCTGCTCTCGGGGTTCAGGTCAGTCTACATTTATTGCATAAATACATCCTTTATTTTCTTTTCTTCTTTATTCTTTTATTTATGTACAAAAAGTGTTAAAAATGCAATTTTAACAGATGCATGTAAAATGGTAATTTCATGGAATTAGTAGGTATTTACAGGTGTTTAACTACGGAAATGAAGCTAAAATAAAAGAATAAAGGCGATGAATCGTTGATTCATCATTCTCCTATACTTTACCTTTGCTAGTCCCTTAGCAAACACTTATTTGGAAAATAAGTGAAACAAAAATAAAGAAAAGAAAAAGGGAAGAAGTTAGAACAATGTTGACTTTTAAACTTATCTTCATAAAAATATAGTATGGAGCTCTGTCGAACCTTTAGATTATTCGTGTGTCGGAACCTTAATGGGAAATGGATTTAAAACCTAACATCCTCTAAGTTCCATAAGACTCCTATTTAGGTCTACTCAACAGCCAGATCAGAACAAGTCTACATACACAAATTCTTATGACTATGAATCTTTTCTTGTACGTGTAAGTGAAATATAGCTCCTCATCTCAAAAGTAGCAAAGAAACAATCTCTCTCAACAAGGTAACTCTAATCCCCCTGTTTTACAACTCTTTCCTCGAGGAGTGGGGATATTCTCTTCTAAGTTCAAGTACAACTAGCTCAAGAAGAGGGGATGGAGAAGAGAATGGACGGTAACTAGTGTAGTTACCTATCCTTGGATGCATGACTAGTGTAGCCATGTCACCCGCTGCAAGCTCACAAATATTTGACTTTGAAGCTCGTATTCCTTTTTTTCCACTTGTATGTATACACTCCGATAGGGATTTTACTTTTCTATCAGGCCTGTCCACTCTTGGAGATTTTGCATTTTTTTTCTTTTTTTTGACAATATATACAAGGTACAGCATGTACATAAGGAGTTTTCCATCTTGAGCCAGTAGACTATCCCTCTTTTGAAGCATTATTGCAACCCCACAGCATCCTGTCTTTAGACCTCAACATCTCCAACCATGTTGAGACGCACTTCCCTCCCTAGAGGAGGATGAGAGGTTCCGCCTAGATGTACTACCCTCATATGCTACCCCAAGCGAAAAGATTCTGCCCCCTCACTACCTCCTCCATGAAGAGATACGTGTAGAGTGCATTGTCCAAGGTAAGCCATGGTCTGAAAGAATCATGCGTGTGTTGTTAAATATTCTACCTAGACTTATCAAGATGACATGTGAGCATAGTCTTATGGACTCAAAGAATTAAGTCACTAGGACCTGAAAAGTCTTAACTCCAATTCTTCTAAGGTTCCTCTGAAATTAAGTGGATTAAGGTCCAACTAAGCTCCATTCTTCTAATTTATTCCAAACTTAGTTTAGATGTCAATATCATCCTGAAAAATGCTCACGCAGATGCAAATGCAAGAAAGTATGTACATGCAAAGAAAACAAAATCTTTTTGTGAAATAACTTTTTAATTTTTGAACTTTTTATGGATTTTTAAAAAATGATGCACATGCAAAAAGTTTTTTTATGCAAATAGTTAGTAATATATACAAGTATATACACATTTTTTAAAGAAAGAGTTAGGGATGTGATACATATATACAAAAGAGTGAGTTAATTATTTACAAGAATTAGAAGAAAGGATTTACAATGCACGATGGTGCTGATGCCACCAAAGATGCTGATCCAGTCGACGGTACTGTGGCCGTCACTTCTCTAGATGCAGCCAGTGGTACAGATGCCACCATCTTTCCATTAGATGCTGAGCCAAAGCGCTGTACTGACGCCGCAAAGACAGATGTTGTGGGTGGTACTGATGCCACCACTTCTACTCTAGTTGTGTTTTCTCCAATTTCTGAACCTCGGGACAATCTGAAAAAGAAATAAAAAAATTTAATAAAGGAAATGTTTCTTCATCTTCGAGTTCATATGTGACACATGATGATACTTGTATGGATTTTGTTCCCTCTCAGCAGCAGGAACATGTCCCTAACCCTCTATCTGAGAAGGCCCAACCATCCCCTTCTCTCAAGCACTCCTCTTGGTGAAGGAGAATAAAAAAGGAAATCCAAAAAGAGACCAACAATTAGAGTTCAGTCAGCAGATGATAGACAGATTTCACATTCAGCTGGCTCTACAGGAGGCACTGGAGCACATCCCTCTCTTATAAAAGAACCTAAGAGAGAAGACCACTATCCGTAGGAAGAAGAGGAAACATCGATCAAAAATCCATGTGCTGGCCCGTGCCACCTGCTTTTCCATCCAGAAACCATCTACCAGCCAAGAGGTCAGATGCAGGAGCTCTCTATGTCAGATGCCACATTCATGAGCACATATTTGATGTACTCTATTAGACAACGGTTCCTCCATCAACCTACTTTCGGCAGTCTTACTCGACCGATTCGAGTTTGGCCCTCTTAGATAGAGCAGGACAATCCTTCAGTTTGCTGATCGATCTGTCAAGAGGTTGAAGGGGTTATTGAAGGATGTGGTCGTCATAATTTAGGGCCTGAAATTCCCCCTGGGCTTCGCTGTGTTGGACATGGAGATCCCTGAGTTTGTGACTGATACCCCCATCATTCTAGTACGTCCATTCTTGGCCACATCCAAGGTGGTATCTGACCATTATAGTGGGAAAGTGTACTTTCGCGTCGAGGGTGAAAGTATACAAATAGAGATGATCAACGAGACTAGAGCATGAGACTTAGCTTGCTCAGAGCAGTTCAGCGATGTAGAGAAGACGACACAGGCAGAGCAAGTTGTCCACTAGGAGTGCGACTTTGTGATCACTGATGATGAAGTCGCTTGGTCAGATTACGTTTTACGAGCCCTTCTCTCACCTTCAGATGTCGCAGATCCCCTGCTTCCAACAGAGGAGAGTTTGAAGAGCAGACTATTGGCAGAGGACACTTTTCCGGCTGATGACCGCGTTCAGGATAGTGAGGCAGAGTATATGTCTTGTGATTCTGATTCAGATCTCTTAGATTCAAACATAGATTGGGACGATTTTGATGATAATTTGCCATGTCTGATTTCCACAGAGCCAACAGCTAGGGTGGAGAGTGAGCCAACACTGAGCATAGATACACCAACAGGGTTGTCTTCCATGTTTCTCATGATCTGCGAGAGTTCTGATATTCAGATCGGGTTGCCTTCACTCAGACCTTTCAGAGGTCATATTTGACAACTCCCAGTTGTTCAGAGCTGAAGCCTTTTTGCCACAGTCGTTGAAGTATAGGTTCCTTGCGGGTGAGCATGAGATGTACCCAATCATTATCTCATCAGAATTGACTGGAGAGCAAGAATCTTGTTTGACAGAGGTTCTTGAAAGAAATCGTAAGGCAATAGGATGGAGTGTATCTGATCTCCATGGGATAAGTCCGACCTTGTGCTCCCACCATATCTATCTCGAGGAGGACGTGGAGCTATCATGTGAGTTCCAGCGACGGTTGAACCTGAATCTTCGAGAGGTGGTCATGAAATAGATATCTAATGGTGGGGTGTCGATTTTATCTACCTCATCTCTGATACCAAGTGGGTTAGTCCATTGCATGTGGTGCCCAAGAAGACGAGCATCACCACAATTGTGAGTGAATCTGGAGAGGAGATAGCTACACAGTGATGATTGTGGATTTTCCCTTTTAATGGTATCGAACTGACGATTTCATTACAGTCAGATAAATCCTAATCGATCGAAATAACAACATAAATCGATTAATCAACGAATGAATGTACGCGCGATTTTATGTTTGTTTAGCCTGGGCAAGCCCCAAGGTCGACTCAAGGAGGCAAAGGAACAACTCGAGATCAGATTAGATGGATGAGAGCGTGGTTTTCCAAGTGGGATTTTTTTGGTATTTTTTATGCAATAAAAATGACAAATGCAAAATACGGATTGGATTAAGTTAATACGAAAAGAACCGACTTAGCCAATTTTAATTTAAATGTGAAATTAATCCAAATTGATCAAATTGTATTTTTTCTGTAAACCTAATTCAATGATTAATGCAAAATGGATTTTTTTGTATTTTTTGGATTAAAAATGCACAAATGAAAAATACACACTCTTTTGGGGCTTTTATGATATTTTTCGTGCAAATGATTTGAAAAAATTATAAAAAATTTACTGAAAGATAAACATGATGAAATGAAGCTGCATTAATTTTTTTAGAATTTTCTGGTACTTTGTGATTTGTTTATGAATTTTTTACTAAAAATAGAGTGATTGTGAGTATTTAATTTCTAATTAATCCATGAAATCAAATTTTCTAGCAAGCTATTTATCTCAAATATATATTTTAATAGGGAATTTAGGATCTTTGAAATTTCTCAAAAATATTATTCGTGGAATTAATTAGAAATCAATTACAGAAATCACACTAGAGATTATTTTATGCACAAGACAACTCCTAATTGGAAGAAACTTAGATAGTAATTAAAAGCACAAATAAAGCCATCATCTATTATTTTTTCACTATTTTTGGAGCAAGGAATATGGATGTGCGAATTTCAGAGCATAAATGGGCAAAATATCACTGATTTTCAATCTCTAAATTTTAATAAATAATCAGA
The DNA here is from genome assembly GCA_037367405.1 of Ottelia alismoides. Taxonomy (NCBI): domain Eukaryota; kingdom Viridiplantae; phylum Streptophyta; class Magnoliopsida; order Alismatales; family Hydrocharitaceae; genus Ottelia; species Ottelia alismoides. Next base: position 99,541 of record JAZKJV010004329.1, on the reverse strand, counting down.
TGCTCACAAAAATGTAAATAAATATCCACAAGATAAACAATTAGATGTTCTACAAAATGCTATTTTTTGATTAAAATTTGATGTAAAATAATTATCCAAATTAACGCTCAAACTCAAGGGCGTCAATGCAAAGCAGAATTGAAACAAACTAACTCCAACTGTACATAGGGGCACTTCTGCAAATACGAAAACTTCAAAGGATGAAATTGCAATTTTCACAAAAAAATTAAAATAAATGTAATGACCTTTTCTTCTCCCCCAAGATAGGCTAGGGCAAAAGGACGTGTGCGGCTAGGGCTTACGCGTCGAGGGCGGCGCGCCGCATTGGCGAGGTGGAGGAGCAATGACGGCGTTGGGGCAGGGGCATGACGCTGCTTGGGCCATGCGGCATGAGGATAGTCCACGGCGGTGGCAACGCACGGCCGCGAGGGCTAGCGTCGACGAACATGGAGGAGGCGGGACTGCTGCGCGGGCACTTGGCAGCGGTGGCCGACGCAACAGTGGAGGAGGCTGGCGGAGTGTCGGGGGAATCGACGCATGGGATGGCGTGCGGAGGTGCACGGGCGCTGGAGCGGTCGGGGCACGACCAAGGCGGCAGCGCGGGCGGTCCTGGCTGAAGGGCGGCGGTGTGAGGTGTGGAGCGCGGCAGACGGGGCTCGGCGGCGGACGCGCGGCCGGAGGGTGGGCCGCGGGGGCTGCGCACAGCCTGGCAGGCGGCCTCAGGCCACCACGGAGAACGACGATGGCGCACTTGGGCTTTGCGCTGGAGGAGAGGGGCGGCAATGGCTGCGCACAGCCTGGCGGCCGAGGCCAGGTGCTGGTCCGGTCTGGCGGGGCGCAACCGATGGAAGGTGGTCCTGCTCGCAGGGGGGCGACAGCGTACTGTGCAGGCGCATGTCTGGACAAGCCAGCGGCTGCTGGGGGATGGCGGGAGGCCGCGGTGAACGGCGGTGGTGAAAATAAAATGATAATGTGATATAAAAAATAAAATAAAATAGAATGCAATGAATAAAAGATATGTGTGATGGTTGTGATGAAAATGGTAGATGATAATGTGGATGAAACAACAAGGAAAAAATCGTTAGATAAAAAATAAAATGACAAGGGAAAGGAGTGAATACTTACCTGTGATTTCGCCAGGTGGAGCTGCGATGTGCGGCTCTCATCATCGTGGCCTCGATCCGACTCGACGAAAATTCGGAGAAGCTATGCAGCTTGGATGCGGCTGCGACGAGGTCGATCTCTCTACCTGGATCTCGCCAAATACGATGGAAACCGTTGTTGCGTCGAAGACTTCATTGGTCACTGTCACCGTCGAGCAGGCTGAGTTGGTGGTTCCCTTTCTCTCTCGATTATGGCGGATGATGAATAATGGAGGAGGAGATGAGAATATAAAGAGGAGGAAAGGGAAGTTGGAGAAGGGATGGAGAAGATGGAGGAGGTGGTGATAGTGGTGGCTTGGAGTGGAAGACAAGGGAGAAGAGGTAAAAGGGAGATAAAATAAACAAAATAATAAAATAAAATAGTAGGCTACTAAAAATAATAATAAAATAATAATAATAAATTCGAAAATAATAAAATAAATCCGAAAATAATAAAATAAAGGGGTGACATGTGGCGGCTCCAGGAGCTGCCAGATGTCACTCCTAGAAAATTCAAAAAATAAATGTAAATAAAAATAAAAAAGAAATAACAAAAGGGATTAAATCAAAAGGTGGTCAACACAAAAGTTGCTTGTCTCGATGAGATCTACAACTTTCGTGAAGGGTTGAAAATCAAATGAAAACAATTGTATAAAATGTATTTTTGGGTGGTACCTTATAGATATAAAATACTACATTTTATCTTTTGTAATTTTTTGTCATTTTTAATTAAGAGAAAAATCGAAATAAAAATAGAGAAAATATAAAAAGAATATTTACAACTTAATCTATTTTTTTATTTTTAATAATAAAGAAAATAAAAGGTTAAATTCAAGGGCATTTTGGTCAATATGTACAATATACAAGAGGGGCCCAAAACCCAAGTTTTGCATACGAGCTCCGATTTTAATGAAATTGGTCTTGTTTCTAAGGTCTTTGAATGTATATTACTTTAAAAGTGAGTAGACCTAATTCGGAGGTTGTATGAGAGAGATATGTGCATTCTAAGGTCTATGGTCTCCAACTGGATTTGGGGGTTTATTGTGTAATTTTACAAGTTAGTATTTTTTTGATATTTTTTCTTTAATTAGTGTTAGTAATATATGAACTATGGAGTTGGTTTTATTGGATTTAGAGTTAGTATAAAATATATACAAATAGGTGATTTTAGCTAATATACATGTGAATATTTACAAGTGAATTTGGCTTCTTATTTAATGCAAATATGAATGCTAAAATGCAGATATTATGCTCGCATGCATGAATGCTAATTTTCCAAGATAAGGGGAAATATGTTGCTATTTACTCGGGAACAGGACTCTATTTTCAACTTTTAGAGTGATGAATCACGGATTCATCAACCCCCTATACTTAAATCTTGCTCATCCCCGAGCAACTAAAATAAAATGCAAGAGTGAAATGATTTTGGGTTCCATACCAAGGTCATTGTCCTCTTATTACCCGACCTCTTTGGACTCAATTTACTTCTCACAAATTGTTTGAGGTCTGGAAAGTGATCTATGGCCTTTATTAAGGGAAGATTAAAAATCAATTCTTCATCGAGTGCTTCCCTTAGGGCATGATCCACAATTTTTAGGTCTTTTTCATTTTCAATTTTTATGTGATTTTTTGGTTTTTCATTTTTTTGGTGTTTTGGATAGATGAATTATCAGACTCAAGATTGGAAGGCAAGGGGTTAGTAGAAGAGGAAGATAGAATGGACTCCAGCTGTACAGAAGATGTGGGTTCCCTAATGCTTGCTTGGTTTTCAACATCAGATCTACTTACATCCTTTTCCACTTTCATTCCCAAGCTAGCTGAAATTGAGTGCAATATTTCCATGACATCTCTCAACTTGTTACCTAATGATTCATTTTTCTCAATAAGTCTGGAAATGTCGTCCTCCAAAATGTTCTCATGACAAATCATGGGAGAGTTCTGCTCAATTGGAGGAGACTGCTGAGATGTTGGGGTCTCATACTCAACATACCTAGACTCTGGCATGTAATGCTCGGTCGAGTATGGACTATCCAAATGGCAAATATTGGTCGGAGCATCATATGATGAAACATGGACTGATAAGTCTAGCTCATGAGTCCAATCTTGTGAATGTATAGGCTCTTTGAATGAAGGCTGGTTAATGGAGGCTTGATCATTAAAGTCAATCAAGTCTGGAAAATCATGATGTGCAGGCCTCTCCATTCGGGTTGTTCGATCGACTATGTTATACCCTAAGGTCAAGTCGGGATGTGTATATATAAATTGTTGTCTGGTCCCTACTTGAGGTGAGAATGAAGTATGCAGGGGCATATAATTTTGTCAATCATCTGTCTCAGCAGTGGCTTGCTCTTCATTTGATTCTTTGATTCCTGCAAGCTCTCGAGAGTAAGCACAGTCAGCCCAAGGTGGAAGTGGATCCAGAGTGTTAGAATATGGAGTAGATGAGAAATGCGAAGAAGTGGAGAAAAGAAGTCAGTCAAAGTTCTGACTTCATAATCGAGTTGAGATGGAACCGACCACGGGTAAGGATCTTCGGTTGATGGTGTAGGATACATGGAAGAATGAGAAGGTGAAGATGATCGGTATATGGTCGATGAGGAATGACCTGAGGTTTCAGGGTCTGGGGACCAATATCCCGACATCTTGAAGAGGAAAGGATGAATGTAAGCAGATTAAGGTAGAAAATGTGCAATTACACAGGATGACACACACAGACATACACAAAGACAAACACAAGAGCAAACCCCGAGTTCACACTAAACATGGTGAAGGACTCGAAACCGAGTCCGATTGATCTGATTGATTTTAAGTGTGAGTTTATCAAACAAGATAGCAAAGGTTACGTGACCTAGAGGGAAGTCGGCTCAAAGCCGGATGCGTCTTCCCTGTTTAACCTGTCGCCTAAGATATCGACGGTCCTTCCTTTCTTCGCTCCTATCCCAAGTTGATGGATTCAAAGACCTGCCCCTATCTACCTACAAGCAGGCGGAGGATGACAAGGCCAGAACTTCACCCCGGGGGGTTACTGGCAACTTGTCGCGAAGTACCGCAATTTCGCCCCTATCTACCTCAGACATGCAAAGGCTACTTGGTACTAGTCAGTAAACCTGAATAATTCAACTTGTGATATTTGCTAGGATTAGTCGGAACGTGATATGGAAGGCGGGGATTTGGGCTCGGCCTTCAGGTGTTCACACACACTCAAGTACCATCACTCGGCCTGAAAACAAGGTCGGGGTTAATCTCCCGCAAACAAGGGTTAATTTTAGTTATTTTTTTGGGTCCAATTTAATTAGCAGTCCCGATTTTAGAGATTAATTGTCACTGATATTAATCCACACAAGCAATCACGTCTACCGTCCAATCCCAATTCCTTTATTCTAGGTTTAGAAAATTGAGAGAGAAAGAATTGGAAAAAGCCTATGCAATCGAGAAAACGACGATGAATGCTTGAGTAAGAATACTTACCGTGGCTCCAGCTCTCTACAATGCGGGATGCAATACTGAATTGAAATTTTAAACTAAGTGAATGCAAATGAAAAAGCCGCTCCTAGACAAGCAGTTCTATTAGCGAATGAAGAAAAATTTAATTTGTCTAAGATCTGTGGTCTAAGTGTGTCTTTTAATGGTGAAGTGTGGTACTAAATATTACGAGCACAAACAGTCCTAGGAAGCTCGAAGAACCGCAAGTGCAGGTCCTATTCTACGTAAAGCAACCACACAGTACACGGGGACATGTTTTATTATGACTTACACGCGTGAGATCCCAAACGGGAACCGCTGTAAATGCAGACATTTTTTTTATAAAAAAACGAAAATCATTCTGGCGTCTCAATAGCCGACTTGATCCACGAATCGTCGGCCTCCGATGTACTTCGAGATGCATCGACTTCAAGAAAGCCGCTCCAAGTCCACCGGACCCTCGCACGAAAAGATAAAAAATGTCAGAGAGAGAGAGAGAAATAAATAGAAAAATAATTGAAAAAAAAATGAATAATTACAAGGTGGTTCGGGGATCAGACTACCCGAGTGACTGGAAAACATAAATCTATTTTTCTAAAATACTTCAAAGCCGTTTGCCTCTCCAGTAACGATGCCATTTGATGATTGCAGATTTTCCCTTTTAATAGTATTGAATTGACGATTTCATTGCAGTCGGATAAATCCGGATCGATAAAAAATAACCGCACAAATCGATTAATCAACGAATGAATATACGCATGGTTTTATGTTTCTTTAGCCTGAGCAAGCCTCAAGGTCGACTCAAGGAGGCAAAGGAACAACTCAAGATCAGATTAGATGGATTAGATCGTGGTTTTCCAAGTGGAGTTTTTTTTTGGTAGTTTTTATGCAATAAATGACAAATGCAAATTACGGATTGGATTAAGTTAATACAAAAAGAACCGACTTAGCCAAATTTAATTTTAATGTGAAATTAATCCAAATTGACCAAATTGTATTTTTTTCTGTAAACCTAATTCAATGATTAATGCAAAATGGATTTTTTTGTATTTTTTTGGAATAAAAATGCACAAATGAAAAATACACACTTTTTTGGGGTTTTTATGCAATTTTTCGTGCAAATGATATGCAAAAATTATTAAAAAATATAGTAAAAGATAAACATGATGAAATGAAGCTACACTAATTTTTTTAGAATTTTCTGACACTTTCTGATTTGTTTATGAATTTTTTTACTGAAAATAGAGCGATAGTGAGTATTTAATTCCTATGTAATCCACAAAATCAAATTATCCAGCAAACTATTTATCTCAAATATATATTTTAATAAGGAATTCAGGAGCTTTAAAATTTCTCAAAAATATTATTCGTGGAATTAATTAAAAATCAATTAAAGAAATAACCCTAGAAATTATTTTATGTACAAGACAACTCCTAATTGGACAAAACTTGGATAGTAATTAAAGCACAAACAAAGGCATCATTTACAATTTTTTTCATAATTTTTGGAGCAAGGAATATGGCTGTGCAAATTTCAGAGCATAAATGGGTAAAGTATCATTGATTTTCAATCTCTGAATTTTAATAAATAATCAGATGCTCACAAAAATGTAAATAAATAGCCACAAGATAAACAATTAGATGTTCTACAAAATGCTATTTCTTGATTAAAAATTGATGTAAAATAACTGTCCAAATTAACGCTCAAACTCAGGGGTGTCAATGCAAAGCAGAATTGAAACAAACTAACTCCAACTGTGCACAGGGGCACTTCTGCAAAGACGAAAACTTCAAAGGATGAACTTTCAATTTTTCACAAAAAAATAAAATAAATGCAATGACCTTTTCTTCTTCCCCAAGATAGGCTAGGGCAAAAGGATGTGGGCGGTTAGGGCTTACGCGTCGAGGGCGGCACGCCGCACCGGTGAGGCGGAGGAGCAATGGCGGCGCTGGGGCGGAGGCGTGGCGCTTCTTGAGCCACGTGGCATGAGGATAGTCCACAACGGTAGTGGCAACGCACGGCTGCGAGGGCTAGCGTCGACGTGCACGGGGATGCTGCGCGGGCACTTAGCAGCGGTGGCCGATGCAACATCGGGGGATGCTGGAGGAGTGTCGGGGGCAGCGGCGCACGGGATGGCGCGCAGAGGCGTGCGAGCGCTGGAGCGGTCGGAGCGCGGCCAAGGCGGCAGCGCGGGCGGTCTTGGTTGAAGGGTGGTGGCGTGAGGTGTGGAGCGCGGCTGACGGGGCTCGGCGGCGGACGCGCGGTCAAAGGGTGGGTCGCGGGGGCTTCGCACAGCCAGGTGGGCGGCATCGGGCCACCGCAGAGAATGGCGATGGCGCACCTGGGCGGCGCGCTAGAGGAGAGGGGCGGCGATGGTTGCGCACAGCCTGGCGGCCGATGCCAGGTGTTGGTCCGGTCTGGAGGGGCGCGGCCGGTGAAAGGTGGTCCTGCTCACAAAAGGGCGGTGGCGCACTGTGAAGGCGCGCGTCTGGAAGAGCCAGCGGCCGCTGGGGGCTGGCGGCAGGTCGTGGTGAATGGCGGTGGTGGCTGGAGCGGCTGGTTGTGGAGCACGGCCGTCCAAGGGGACCTGGAGCTGTGGCTTCTTTTTTTTGTGTTTTTTTTTTGCAAAATTTTTTTGTTGTATTTTTTTGTAAACAGGAAATAGAATGCAATGAAAAAAAGATGTGTGTGATGGTTGTGATAAAAATGATAGATGATAATGTGGATGAAACAATAAGGAAAAAATGTTAGATAAAAAATAAAATGACAAGGGATAGGAGTGAATACTTACATGTGATTTCGCCAGGTGGAGCTGCGATGTGCGACTCTCATCATCGTGGCATCGATCCGACTCGGCAAAAATTCGGAGAATCTATGCAGCTTGGATGCGGCTGCGACGAGGTCGATCTCTCTACCTCGGATCTCGCCAAATACGATGGAAACCGTTGTCGCGTCAAAGACTTACTCGGTCGCTGTCACCGTCGAGCAGGCTGAGCTGGTGGTTCCCTTTCTCTCTCGATTATGGCGAATGATGAACAATGGAGGAGGAGATGAAATATAAAGAGGAGGAAAGGGAAGTTGGAGAAGGGATGGAGAAGATGGAGGAGTTGGTGATAGTGGTGGCTTGGAGTGGAAGACAAGTAAGGGAGAAGAGGTAAAAGGGAGATAAAATAAACAAAATAATAAAATAAAATAGTAGGCTACTAAAAATAATCAAAATAATAATAATAATAATAAAATAATAATAATAAATTCGAAAATAATAAAATAAATCAGAAAATAATAAAATAAAGGGGTGACATGTGGCGGCTCCAGGAGCTGCCACATGTCGCTCCTAGAAAATTCAAAAATTAAATGTAAAAAAAACCAAAAAGAAATAACAAAAGGGATTAAATCAAAAAGTGGTCAACACAAAAGTTGCTCGTTTCGACGAGATCTACAACTTTTGTGAAGGGCAAAAAATCAAATGAAAACAACTGTGCAAAATGTATTTTTGGGTGGTACCTTATAGATATAAAATACCGCATTTTATCTTTTGTAATTTTTTGTCATTTTTAATTAAGAGAAAAATTGAAGAAAAAAGAGAGAAAATATAAAAAGAATATTTACAACTTAATCTATTTTTTATTTTTAATAATTAAGAAAATAAAAGGTTAAAATACAAGGGCATTTTGGTCAATATGTACAATATACAAAAGGGGCCCAAAACCCAAGTTTTGCATACGAGCTCCGATTTTAATAAAATTGGTCTTGTTTCGAAGGTCTTTGAATGTATATTACTTCAAAAGTGAGTAGACCTAATTCGGAGGTTGTACAAGAGAGATATGTGCATTCTAAGGTCTAAGGTCTCCAACTGGGTTTGGGGGTTTATTGGATAATTTTACAAGTTAGTATTTTTCTGATATTTTTCTTTAATTAGTGTTAGTAATATATACACTATGGAGTTTGTATAAAATATATACAATTAGATGATTTTAGCTAATATACAGGTGAATATTTACAAGTGAATTTGGCTTCTTATTTAATGCAAATATGAATGCTAAAATGCAGATATTATGCTTGCATGCATGAATGCTAATTTTGCAAGATAAGGGGAAATATGTTGCTATTTACTCGGGAACAAGACTCTATTTTCAACTTTTAGAGTCATGAATCACAGATTCATCACCCAGGTGCCCACTTCTTGGAGGGTCTATGTGGACTACATACGATTGAATCAGGCCACCAAGAAGGATCATTTCCCGCTGCCTTTTATTGATCATATTATAGAGAGGCTAGCTGGGAAGAGTCACTATTGCTTCCTTGACGGGTACTCCAGATATAATGAGGTGGCCATAGCGTCCGACGACCATGATAAGATGACATTCACCTGTCCGTTTGGGACATATGTGACAGATCTGGAAATTCGGCTCTTTAATTGTGTGAAATTAACACTTCCAATGTCATTGCAGTCGGCCAAATCGAATCGATCAAAATACCATTTTAATTCAATTAACAACAATGAAAATGGTCGAATTTCAATTTTTCTTGGGCAAGCCCAAGTTTGAACTCAGGGACACAATCCTCTCACGTAATATTTGGATTCTAATTATCTAGATTAAGTGATGGATAAATAATCTTAGGTCAATGAAATGCATGAAGACATGATCAATAAATAAGCATGAGAAATGCGATTTTTTTATTTGATTTTTATCATGCAAAGAGATGCGATTAAATTCAATGCAAAAATATGCCCTAATTATCAAAATACTTGAGCCATTTAATCATAAATTAAATCAGGTTAAATTCATGAAGCTATTTTCATTGATGTAAAAATAAGGCATGTGAAGCATTACAATAAAGACACCTAGCTATAAAATAATAAATCAAAATTCATAGTGTCAAATCTGGAATCTAAGATGCAATCAAAAAGACAATGAAACGAGCTTCAAAACGCCACTGAAATTGACTCAATCGGAGCTAGGATGCTCAAGATATGTAAGAGTCAAGCCAGGGGAATAAATGCAAGAAAACATAAAAGATAAATAACAAACAGATCCCTAGGAGGGATTAATATGCAAATAAAATAAAGTTTGGGACCTTCCCTATAAATAACCCACACGTGCGTATTTTTGTAATTATTAAACCCGCGAGGGTATAAGTGTAAAATACCCTAGGCGCAAGTGGTTTGCACGTGATTTGGACCTATTTACAATTTGGAGAATTTGGCAGGGGCCTCCATGCAATTTTCCCAACCATCACATGATGGAAACACGTGAGGCCAGGCTCGGGTGGCGCTAGAGGTTCAGGGGCTGCTTCGACTAGGCTCGGATGCTCCTCGAAGGCTCGATGCAGGCTTGGAGTCGGCTCGACATCGGGGAAGGCTCGGAATAGGCTGGGGGGACCCAAGCCTTGAGGTATGGTACCCCTGACATGTGGATATCCAAGGACCGTCTGATCACGAAAGATCAGACGGTCGCTGCTGCTGTAGGAGGCATCGACGTGGCTGCATAAGAACCGCCCGATCTTGAAGATCGAACGGTTGTTGCTGTTTGCAGAGGGTATGTCGTGGCAGAGTGTGGGCCGTTGGATGAACACTGGGGAGGTGCATCCAATGACACATGTAGCTTTTGAGTCGCCTTCATCCGTCGCGGCGGTGGCGGTGGGTTCTGACCTCCGACGAGGCCTCCCGTTCACAGCCTCGCGTGCCCAGGCCCGATGAAGCTTCCCAGAACTCCATGGAAGGTGGTCGAGGTAGCTGGAGCCCATGGGAAAGCGTCGAGCAGTCTGGAGGCGGCCAACCAAGACTAGACACGGGAGGTAGAGCTGCGCAAGTTCATCTCCGACGATACTCCAGTTATTGAAATATGAAGTACCTACAGGGTTAGTATCATAGCTGAAGCGTGCTAGTAGGTGCGAAGTGAGTGGAATGGAAGGGCTGCACGCGAAGGGAGTGAAACCCATATGGTCTTCACCGCCGGCGAGCGGTAGTGAAGGTGGCAGAGGGTGACAAGGTCCTGGAGAAGAGGGGGTGCTATCGGGAGTGTGCGCGAAGATGGTGGTGATCTGATGAAGCTTGGAGAAGGTTTAATGGAGGATGAAAGTGCCATCAGTGGGCCTAATTAATCTAGAGAAATCAGAAGAAAATACAAAGGAGATTGAAGGAGCTTATCTGGGTCAATGGTGGTGCGGTGGCCTGGGCTTGAGCCTCTTGGAGAGACACAGGATCTTCGCAGATCGAGGGCGGCTGATCCTCGGAGCTCGAGCGGGGTGGAGCCGCCACAACACAGCCATGAAAGGTGACAGGTCTCACCGGGGACAATGGTCGTCTTCGCTCGATCCTAGCCCCTCCCCCTGTCACAGGGAGGTGGAGGAAGGCTGGGCCTCACCCCTCGTAAAGGTGGACAACGGTCTAAGTGGCCGGAGATGAAGTATTTGAAGGAAGAGGTTTCGGTCCCATGTGGTTGACATCGTGCATTGAATGGCAGATATGGAGCGAGTGAAGGGGAGATGTGGAGTGAGTGACGGCCCGCGAGGATGACGGTTGATTGGGGTAGGTCGTGGGGTCGTCGGGGCGTGGAGCTGATGGCTGAGATGGAGGGCGTAATGTGAAGGGCAGAGATAGTTGGCGAGGTGGGGCGACGTGGGCGAGGGGTCTTCGCCAAGAAGGAGACGAGCTCTTGGCCGTTGGATCTTGTGATCCAACGATGGAGAAAAAGGTGGGCCTAGGCGGCACCGATTAAATCAGCGAGGCGTGATCGTGGGGCGAAGGGGAGTGCCACGTGGCATAGGGAGAAAGTGGCGCTAGCGGATGGTGGAGATGGGATCCAGGGTTCGATCGTAGGGTTGAGGGTAGCGCGGGAGCATGCGGTGGGGATGAAGGTACTGGGGGCAGATCGGGTGGCTAAAGTTTGGACACATGGTGAGCCGATGTGAAACCCCCTATTTTTTCCCTAAAATCTGGAGTATTTTTGACATCCAAAAAATTCAAATAATCAACCATTACGTAGATCTCGTCGAGATCTTTCCAACGAGCCCAATAATACAAAGTTGCGACATTCCTTGCTCAAGTTATCGATGTTTTAACTATAATAGTTGGGATCCATATATGGATCCGAACCAGATCCGAAATTACACTCATTTTCACCTCTTCTTCTATAAATAGAACATGATAGGATGCTCTCTCAAAAGCCCTAGCCACCACCATCCTCTCCTGTCATTTGAGCACCGCCGCCTTGGCTAGTTTAGTCGTTGGAGGACCGCCGTCGGTGTCGGAGAAGGAGCTTCGATCAAAGATCCGCGACCACCATCACATAGGAAAGCTCGAGGTCATCTTCGTACACGCATTCGCGCTACAATCGAGAGATGAAAATATCATTTCCGTGTGAGAGGAGATCTCGAGGGAACATCCTTGGAGGTAACGATGTCATACCTCCCTCTTGTTGTTGGTTTCCACATACTTTGCTCCCATATGCTTGAGCATGCTTAGAGCCTTAAAACTCCTTGCAATATGATTTGCGTAGAACATTGTAGGATTCATCTTAGGAATTTATTTTAACAACAAGGTCAAAGATTTCCAGTGTTAGATAAATTAGTGTAGCCATCATGCCATGGATTTTCATGCGCTATCCATAGAGGGATCAGTTGAATGCTTAAAGTTTTAGAAAATTACTACTGGTTCACTCACCATCTGTATTGTTGTCAGTTCCGTTTTTCTTCTGTTACAATAATTAGATGCACATTTATTTGAGGTTAATTGGATGCACATTAAATTGGATGCATGTAACCTACATCTCAATTAACTACATTTGTGACTAAACGTATGAATGGTTGGGTTGTCAAAAAAATTAAACAGAAAAAAAGAATGTTGTATGTGATACTAATTATAATACCGTAGACATGATACATATGTACAGACAAATGATGCCTTTTTGGATTAAAGATGTGTAGTTAAGTATGGCAGTTACTAAGATTGGTTCAACATATACAAACAAGTACAACTTCTCATCAGCTGTTTTTTTACATAATTACACGTAATTCATCCACATTGGTACTCATACCTTGTTATAAGTTAGTCTCTGGAATTTTCTGTTAACCTGGAAGGACAATGGAATGCTAATGAGTCTTACATGAAAAAGGAAATATTGCATTCATGTATTTGTTTACTGTTGTAGTTATCGGGCAAAATTTATGTACGTACAGATTGAAGATTTACATGACATGCATTCTTGATTTTGTTGTAATTAAACTTTACTTTCAATCATTATGATTGTTAAGGATAACATAACATGTATATGATGCATTCTATGTAAACAGAACAATAGATATCTTGGTTATTGCTAGACAATGTTAATTATACGGCTGGCTTTGTGAGATTAATCGATACGATTTTTTTCTTCTGATCAGGTCATTCGTCTCGGTTTCGGAAGAACCACAACATTAATATAAAATGATCATCCGTTTACATCAAAAAAAATTTATAGTGTTTATTGTCTCATCGATGAGTTTCATAATGATCGGGTAGATGGAGTTACGTGTCACAAGGGATTGTGCATGCACCCTTGAGCCGTGGGTAGATGCCATGAAGGTCGCGATCCCAACAGACGAGTTGGATGACGTGTTGCACCTAGCAGCCCGGTAGCATCCGGAGTCGCTCGATGGAGTAGGCAGGTGGCGCGGTTGACATTCTTGATTTCGCACTTATACATGATATTAAGACTTGGAGTAAAATTAGATGTGGCCGCATCAAAGTCTATTTCGAGTAATAATATTGTGAGAGGTGTTCCAGGATATGGTTTGAAGTTGGAGAATTTGAGGTTTAGACATTTTCCTGTTCTAGTTGGACAGAGATACTTGGCGGTTTATCCAAGATGACAAACAAGTTCTCGCGTAGCGGAGGCCTGCAAGTCGCGTACTTGCATGTGCTAAAATAATACCAGAAATGATAAATGACATGGTGTCAGAAATTTTATCGTTTGGACTCTAACCAACTTGTTGAAATATCAAGATCATTGTGGTAGTACTTAAATGATTATTTTTATAAATAAATAAAATTAATGTGAGCGAATGTGAATTAGAATGACTTGGTGTTGTTCCTAAATTTTTACAATACATGCATATGCCATTAAATACAGTTGAGTATACATTCTTTTTTTTTACCCTTACATTAGTCATTATAGTGTTTGTCTCGTTACTGGGCAATTGCTCATAACGTTACCCTCGTGTGAACCCAACAGGTGTACCTGAGTAGCCGCCGCCACAGTAGCGGTCTCTGAGGAGATCAGACTTTCTACGTCATACTTGCACCAAACAGGGTACGTTTTTCTTAGAGTAACTTATTTACTTCCGCGTTATTTTATGCATTATTGAGAGACATTGTAGTGAGATATGTGGAGAGATTTTTCTACAATATTTAAGATTATATGATGTATCTCATTTTATGGACATGGACTTGATGATTATTATCAATGAGAATGGATATTGCATATTATTTTTTTATATTATTCTCCGATCGTTGTATATATTTCAAATGTTGATCTAATGTGCACAAGATAGTTTGCTGAGTATCATAGATCGTGGGCATATTTGGATCGTAGGTCTGATGGCCCAATCTCGTCGGTTTCGGTAGCCGGAGGAGCGGGGCGTTACAGATGGTATCAGTGCCCGATACTCCATTCTCTCTTTTGCATATTAGATTATTGTGGGATTTGAATTATAAATATGACGAAAAGTCCCTTGACTTTATCATTAGTTTAAGGAGAATAATTCAGGTCATGCTTAACGTGTCCATTGTCTCTCTAATCATGGAAATAATTTCTAATATAATGATTCTCATAGGGAATCATGCCTTCTCGTGTTGACCCTGATGTTGCGCCTTACTAGTTCAAGCCGTGCAGGGTATACAACAGCGTCAGGAGGTATTGGAACAGAGTCTACTTCAGCAAGAAGATTCCTCTTATCAACCCTCCCGTGAGGAAGAGGGCAGTGTTCATCCTTTGGTGTCTTTGGACCACCCTGAAGGGTCGGAGGATTTATAGACATTGTTGAAACATCAGACAACTTATGCAACCTACCAGAGGTCTAAGGTGCCCCAATTCTTCGGCACAGGCACACCAGATGAGGCTGAACTATGGATGGATCACGTATCCAAGGTCTTACGGATGATCCATGCTCTTGAAGAGTCCTGGCTTACATTCGTTGAATTTTCACTAGCAGGGTATATTGAACGTTGGTGGTACGCCACCAAGGAACATCTGGAGGGTCCCATAACATGGGAAATATTTCTTGACGAGTTCCATAGCTAGTTCTATCATGACCACTGGGTTGAGGATCAGAAGAGGTTGTTTGCTGAGCTAAAGCAGGGGTCAATGACGGCCCAGGAATACCTCATTCGCTACACTGAACTCTCCCGCCACTCACCAGCGACTACTACTTTTCCTAAGGAGAATTTATAGAAGTTTATTCGAGGACTGCGTGACAATGTGCAACACCAACTGTCTGCATTGGATTTCACTTCCATCAAGGAGGTAGCTGCTAAAGCTATCAAGATGGAGGCAACTCAGAGTCGGTTTCGGGGGAGTCCATCACATTTCCAACCACATCAGTCAGGGAGATCGACTCGCTGAGATTTCTACAGAGCTCGTAGAGAGCGTCGTTTCCACCTAGTGGCGAACACTCCTACCATTAGCAGGTTTGTTCCTACGCCTACTTTGGGGCAAGGCCTGGCGAGTCGCGGTACTACTTCCTTCCGCTTTTCTACACACTCTCAGAATCGCAAGACGGGAAGTGCTAGCCTTGTCTCAGGAGGCTCCTTTTCTCAGTTAGGAGATCGTAGGTGTTTCCGCTGCCAGCAACCGAGCCATTTCAAGGTTGAGTGCCCCTTACTTGCCAGTAGCACAGGTGGCCAGCAACCAAGTGTGCGACCAACTTTCTCATATGCACAGTCACATGGATCAACCTCCTGTCGTGGAGGTCGAGGCGTTCAACATCCTCCACCACGACCAACCTTCAGTACTGCAGGTTCTAACGCCCCACCACAACCTCAGGGACAACTGAATGCAATCACGCAAGAACAGGCCCACGCCTCAGGAGCTGTAGTGCGAGGTATGATTTCAGTGCATGGTATATCCTTACATGCCTTACTTGATCCGGGAGCTACGCACTCTTTTCTAGCACATCGACTAGTATCCAAGTTAGATAAAGAACTAATATGTATTTCATCTCCTTACTACATCAAGGGCCAAGGGGGCAATTATTCATCGTGCGACAAGCAGTGGAGGATGTAGCCGTGCAGATTGGCGGGCACCTAATGCCCACATATTTTTACTCATTCAGTTAGAAGATTTTGATGTCATCCTAGGTATGGATTGGCTCGAGCAACATCATGCATGTCTTGATTGCTTCGAGAAGACGGTAGTGTTCCGTCTCCCAGGCATACCTACCTTTCAGTTTGATGAACGTACCTCGGATAGTGAGGTCTTATATGTATGAGCATTGAAGGCCCGACACTTACTTGATCAGGGTTGCGTAGGTTTTCTGCCTATGTTGTGGACTTACCTGCCCAGGATCACATGATTAAAGATGTTAGAGTTGTGCAGGATTTTCCTGATGTATTTCTAGAGGAGTTACCTGGACTGCAACCAAGGAGGGAGATCGAATTCGAGATCACCTTGATACCTGATACACAACCCATCTCCATCCCCCCCCCCCAACGGATTGCACCAGCTGAACTCAGGGAGCTCAAAGTACAACTGCATGAGTTATTGGAAAAGGGATTTATTCAACCTAGTACATCACCTTGGGGAGCGCTGGTACTCTTCATAAAGAAGAAGGATGGGTCTATGCGATTGTGCATCGACTACAAGCAATTGAATAAAAGGACAGTAAAGAACCGTTATCCACTCCCATGAATTGATGACCTTTTTGATCAATTGCAGGACGCAGCGGTATTCTCGAAGATTGACCTACGATCAGGTTATCATCAATTGAGAATTAAGGACACAGATGTACTTAAATCTGCTTTTCACACAATATACGGCCACTACGAGTTTGTGGTCATGCCTTTTGGACTCACGAACGCACCTGTCGCGTTCGAGGACATGATGAACATAATTTTCCGTCCATACTTAGATCATTTTGTGGTAGTATTCATTGATGATATATTGATCTACTCACGTGATGAGCTTGAGCATGAGCAGCACCTTCATACTATTCTTGAGACACTAAGAGAATACAAGTTGTATGCAAAATACAGCAAGCGTGAATTTTGGCTTACCGAAGTAGCCTTCCTCGGTCATGTAATTTCGGGAGCAGGTGTGGCAGTTGATCCAGCTAAGATAGAGGCAGTAATGTCCTGGGAGCAGCCCAAGATAGTTACCGAGATACGCAGTTTCTTGGGCCTTGCCGGCTACTATAGATGTTTTGTTAGGGGCTTCTCGCAACTAGCTCTACCATTTACTCATCTGACATAGAAAGATGTCCCTTTCATTTGGAGCGACAAATGCGAACTGAGCTTTCGTACGTTGAAAGAGAGGCTGACCAGTGCTCCAATTCTCACCCTTCCTTTAGGCACCTTAGACTTTACAGTGTATATTGATGTATCAAAGGAGGGTTTAGGAGTAGTGTTGATGCAACGTGGTCATGTCATGGCATATGCATCATGACAACTGAAGAACCATGAAAGGAACTATCCTACTCATGACTTGGAGTTGGCGGCTATAGTCTTCGCACTGAAGATATGACATCACTACTTATATGGGGTCACGTTTGAGATTTTTACAGATCATAAGAGTCTCAAATATATCTCTAACCAGCGGGAGTTGAATATGAGGCAAAGATGATGGATGGAACTGTTAAAAAATTACGATTGCACGATCTCTTATCATCCAGGTAAGGGTAATGTAGTAGCAGATGCTTTGAGTAGGAGAGTACATACCGAGGGAACCACGGCATGGCTACAGACTTGGAATATGCTCACGACACTCAGTGAGTGGCATCCTTTTGATAGTACTACAGATACCGTAACTGTACCTGCCAAGTATAGTGGACTATGGGACAGGATTGTACATGGTCAGCAGACAGATCAGAAATTACAAGACTTGTTCCATCGATGTCTAAAGGAGGAGTTTGAAGGATTCAGAGTTTGTGAGTCCATATTATGGAAGGGAGACCGTGTTTGTGTTCCTGATGACAATGAATTGAGGAGAGACATCCTAGATGAGGCTCGTTGTTCTAGATTATCTATCCATCCAGGAAGCACCAAGATGTATAGAGACCTCTGTCAGCACTTCTGGTGGGAAGGGATGAAGAGAGATGTTGTAGAGCATGTTAGTCGTTGCCTTACGTGTCAATTGCCGAAGGCAGAGCACAAGCGTCCTCCTGGCTTGTTACAGTCACTTCCTATTCCATTGTGGAAATGGGAGAGTATCTCTATAGACTTCGTGACATCCTTACCACGTACAGTAGGTGAATATGATAATATTTGGGTTATTGTAGACCGACTGACCAAATCTGCACATTTCATCCCAGTGAACATGACTTGCACTCCGGTAGATCTGGCCAAATTATATATCAAGCATGTTATATGCTTGCATGGGATCCCCAAGGAGGTAGTATCAGATAGAGACTCTCATTTCACGTCACATTATTAGGGAGAATTCATGAAGGCCCTAAAAACTCAAATGTGTCTTAGTTCAGTATATCATCCGCAGACAGATGGACAATCAGAGAGGACAATTCAGACTCTTGAGGACCTACTCCGAGCATGTACCGTTGAGTGGCAAGGATCTTGGAAGGATCACCTTCCTTTGGTGGAGTTTGCTTATAACAACAGCTACCATGCTAGTATTGGCATGGCACCTTTTGAGGCATTGTATGGGCAGAGATGCACCACTCCCTTGTGTTGGCAAGAAATGGGTGACAAGGGTATTTATTCTACTCAGATAATCGAGGACACAATAAGAGTCGTGGAAACGACTAGGAAGAAATTATTGACTGCACAGAGCCGTCAGAAGAGCTATGCTGATCAGAGGCGTCATGATCTCGAGTTTGAAGTCGGAGATTTTGTCTTCTTGAGAGTATCTCCAATGAAGGGTATTCAAAGATTTGGTGTTAAGGGCAAGCTGGCACTGAGGTTTGTTGGCCCTTTCAAGATTTGGTCCCGTATTGGGAAGGTAGCATACCGAGTAGCACTTCCCCTCACTTAGCAAGCGTGCATGATGTATTCCATGTGTCAAACCTCAGGAAATATATTCGAAACCCTCGACATGTGATTAGGTATGAGGACCTCGCGGATGAACCAAATTTGTCTTTCCCTGAGGCACCCGTTCGGATTTAGACCGGGCAATCAAGAAGTTGCGACGTAAAGACATTCCTTTGGTTAAGGTATTGTGACAAAGTCAGAACGTTGAGGAGGCCACATGGGAGCCTGAGGCAGATATGCGATAAAAATACTCTTATCTTTTTGAAGGTATGATCACGAAATCATATTTCAATCCTCTTTAAGATTTTTACGAGTTTCGTTCTCTTTAAGATTTTTATGCATGAATCTATGTCACATTCAGAAGCATATAGGTTAAATTCTACACCTCGAGGATGATACTTCCTTTAAGATTTTTATGATGTGGAATCCTGTATTTTTTTCCTAAAATCTGGAGTATTTTTGACATCCAAAAATTTTAAATAATCACACCATTACGTAGATCTCGTCGAGACTTTCCAACGAGCCCAAGAACACCCAATTCTGACATTCCTTGCTCAAGTTATCGATGTTCTAACTATAATAGTTGGGACCCATATATGGATCCGAACTAGATCCGAAATTACACCCATTTTCACCTCTTCTTCTATAAATAAAACTTGATAGGATGCCCTCTCAAAAGCCCTATTCACCACCATCCTCCCCTCTCATTTGAGCACCACCGCCTTGGCTAGTTTAGTCGTCGGAGGATCGTCTTCGAGGTCGGAGAAGGAGCTCCGATCGAAGATCCGCGACCACCATCACATAGGAAAGCTCGAGGTCATCTTTATACACGCATTCGCGCTTCAATCGAGAGACGAAAATATCATTTCTGTGTGAGAAGAGATCCCGAGGGAACATCCTCGAAGGTAACGATTTCATACCTCCCTCTTACTGTTGGTTTCCACATACTTTTCTCCCATATGCTTGAGCATGCTTAGAGCCTTAAAACTCCTTGCAATATGATTTGCGTAAAATATTGCAGGATTCGTCTTAGGAATTTATTTTAGATAAATTAGTGTAGCCATCACGCCATGGATTTCCATCCACTATCCATAGAGGGATCTGATTTTTCCTTTTGAATGCTTAAAGTTTTAGAAAATTACTACTGGTGGTCTGCTATCCTTCATAAATCCCATTTTCCTGTCTAGTTATCTACACGATTCAAAATCTGTTTGACGAGTACATGCACTCACCATCTGTATTGTTGTCAGTTCTTGTTTTCATCTGCTATGATAATTAGATGCACATTTAATTAAGGTTAATTGGATGCACATAAAATTGGATGCATGTAACCTACATCTCAATTAACTACATTTGTGACTAAACGTATGAATGGTTTTGTTGTCAAAAAAATTTAAACAAAAAAAGAATGGTGTATGTGCTACTAATTATAATATCGTAGACATGATACATTTGTACAGACAAATGGTGCCTTTTTGGATTAAAGATGTGTAGTTAAGTATGGCAGTTACTTAGATTGGTTCAACATATACAAACAAGTATAACTTCTCATAAGCCGTTTTTTTACATAATTACACGTAATTTATCCACATTGGTACTCATACCTTTTTATAAGTTAGTCTCGTGGAATTTTCTGTTAACCTGGAAGGGCAATGGAATGCTAATGAGTCTTACATGAAAAAGGAAATATTGCATTCATGTATCTGTGTACTGTTATAGTTATCGGGCAAAATTTATGTACATACATATTGAAGATTTACTTGACATGCATTCTTGATTTTGTTGTAATTGAACTTTACTTTCAATCATTATGATTTTTAAGGATAACATAACATGTATATGATGCCTTCTGTATAAACAGAACACACAAATATCTTGGTTATTGATAGACAATGTTAATTATATGGCTGGCTTTGGGAGATTAATCGATACGATTTTTTTTCTCCCTATCAAGTGGTTCGTCTCGGTTTTGGAAGAACCGCAACGTTAATATAAAAAGATCATAAATTTACATCAATAAAAATTATAGTGTTTATTGTCTCATCGATGAGTTTCATAATGATCGGGTAGATGGAGTTAGATGTCATAAGGGATTGTGCATGCACCCCTGGGCCCCGGGTAGATGCCATGAAGGTCGCGATCCCAACAGACAAGTTGGATGATTCTTTGCACCTAGCAGCCTGGTAGCATCCGAAGTCGCTCGACGGAGTAGGGAGGAGGCGCGGTTGGCATTCTTGGTTTCACACTTATACACGATATTAAGACTCGGAGTAGAATTAGATGTGGCCGCATCAAAGTCTATTGTGAGAGATGTTCCGGGATATGGTTTGAAGTTGGAGAATTTGAGGTTTAGAACTTTTTCGGTTATAGATGGACAGAGATACTTGGAGGTTTATCCAAGATGAAAAACAAGTTCCCGCATAGCGGAGGCCTGCGAGTCGCGTACTTGCGTGTGCTAAAATAATACCAGAAATGATAAATGACCAGATGTCAGAAATTTTATCGTTTGGACTCTAACCAACTTGTCGAAATATTAAGATCATTGTGGTAGTACTTAAATGATAATTTATAAATAAATAAAATCAATGTGAGCGAATGTGAATTAGAATGACTTGGTGTTCTTTCTAAATTTTTACAATACATGCATATGCCATTAAATACAGTTGAGTATACATTCTTTTTTTACCCCTACATTAGTCATTATAGTGTTTGTCTCGTTACTGGGTAATTTCTCATATTGTTACCCTCGTGTGAACCCAACAGGTGTACCTGAGTAGCAGCTGCCACAGTAGCGGTCTCTGAGGAGATCAGACTTTCTACGTCATACTTGCACCAAACAGGGTGTGTTCTGCTTAGAGTAATTTATTTACTTCTGCATTATTTTATGCATTATTGAGAGACATTGTAGTGAGATATGTGGAGAGCTTTTTCTACAAAATTTAAGATCATATGATGTATCTCGTTCTATGGACATGGACTTGATGATTATTATCAATGAGAATGGATGTTGCGTATTATTTTTTTATATTATTCTCCGATCATTGTATATATTTCAAATGTTGATCTAATGTGCACAAGATAGTTTGTTGAGTATTATAGATCATGGGCGTATTTGGACCGTAGGTCCGACGCCCCCGTCCCGTCGATTTCAGTAACCGGAGGGGCGGGGCGTCACAGCCGAGGTGAAGGCAGAAGCCAACGGCCGTGATGAGATCTGGAGTTGATAATATGGCTGCGAGAGGATGAGGGCATGGACGGCTGAGATGTAGGCTGTTTGAAAGCCATCCAACGACAGAAAGGCGAGGAGCGTGTCGTGTGATGAGACGGGTCACGTGGCGCAACCAGAAGGCACCACATGGCCCAATCACATTATTACAAGGAAGAAATTGATTTATGAGGGAGAAAATGACCGAATTTGGAAAAACTCAAAACATGAAAATTGTAGATCTCGATGAGATCGACAAGTTTCATGTTGAACAAAAATGAAGATAAGGTCAAAGAAAGATTGAAATTATTTTTGGGAGCATTTTTTAAGATTAAAAAAACACTACGATTTTTAATTTTACTATTTTTTGTATTTTTAATTTATTCAAGTAGTTAGATAATTACATGGATTAATCTGGTTCTTATTGACACTTAGTCTAAGATATGGGGTTAATTTCTGCGAATTAAGAGCATGAATCAGGGTTTCATCAACCCCCTATACTTAAACGATGCTCGTCCCCGAGCATCTAAAAAAATGAATGAGCTGGATTAAGCCCCTTGTGCATGTACGTACATGATCTAATCTGTTCAAATCCTCTCAATTTTAGAGTTCCAAAATCTCAAAGTTCAACCAAGCCTTTATCAAGAGGCATCCAATTCCTCTATCTTTCCAGACTCTCTCCTGTATATATAAACTAAGGATATGATATTTAGTGTTGACTGCATTCACGAGAGTAGAGTCAAAACGTCACCCAAGGTCCTGGTCCAAGAAGTTCTCCTAAGGACCCGATCCTCAACTCTAGGGAATAAACCAAATATTGCGTCCAATCCACCATATCTTTAGTTGTCAGACTTAGAAGTGTAGGTGGCAGGCAAGATGGTGGAGCGATTTAGGATTGTGTCATTTCTTCTCTCCCTCTCATTGGAATAAGGATTCTCTCTAGTGCCTTATTATGCAACACATATTTTTGATGTTGATCAGTGCGTCCGTCAAGAGAAGTTGGAGCTGTCTGCACTTATTTTCCTGGGAATACACTGGGGTGTGCCTTTTTTGAGTACCTATTGTACCTTCTACACCCAGACTTGTAGCATTTATGATGTAGAGCCCTTTTTTGATGCAAGCCTGACTCTTGATCCTAATAGCAGTGGTCCAAGTGGACACTTTGAAAATGGTTGGGAGGCTCGCCTTTGGTGGAAGCTCTTGTTGATATTTGACCTTGTATGGAATGATATCTTTTCTTTGACATTTCATTGCTTTGTAATATTTTTGGCTAGCTCCACTGCTTTTACCAAGAGTTGGCACAGACTGATCAACATTTTTATTTATTTCACACCCTGGCATTTAGGCAAATGTCAAGAGATTAGTATAAGAACCAAGTTCTCATACTGGCTAAAATGCTGACACTCATGTTTCATGAAGCCTTCAAATATTTTATCTCATCCTCGAGCATCATTGAATCAAGTCCAAACTCAAATCCCTCATCCCAGTTCCTCAAGTGAAATTCCAACTCATGCCATCGAAACCGCAGTCGTGCATGTGATGTGCTGATCATATTCTTAAGGTAGGAGATTAAGCATGCAATATAGCACGCAAATCTAGAAACCTAGGGAAATGTGGATGATTAAGTCTAAGATCCTGATGGCTAAGGTTGGTTAACCTAAAATCTCAAGACCTCATAAACCAAGTTTCCTTGAACATTTCTGATCCTGGGTGGACGTGAAAAGGTAGGTGATTTAATCCAATTTGTTTTCAATTTTTTTATGAAGACTTTAAAAGACAAAATGACTTCTAAACTCAAATGAGTAGATTTATATGCATTCAACCAGTATAGGTGTAAGTACAGGCCGGAGTCCGTTGCTTGAGGCGGAGCCTTACGCGATGCCCTCTAAACCACCTACTCTGCTAAGGGCGAACCTCACTGAACGCGGCTACTTATTTGGGTTTAGTAATAAATTTGTCTCTGAAAGGATTTTTTGAATTTTTTTTCATTTTTTATTGGTTTTTTATTAAATGGTAGAAAATATGTTAAATTCAACTTTCCTTGAAATCGAGAAAATAATTTTCCAAATCATGTCACACAAATAAAGATTTTCCAAACATTTTTCAAAAGATTTTTCAAAACAAGAAAAGCTCATTTTTCAAATCATTTTAAAAAATGTTTTTCTTGAAAAATAGTATAACATAATATAAAAAAGCCTTGAAAACACTTTATCCACTTATTTCACAAGATTATACTTTAGCAAGAAAGTTTTAAATTTTTCAAAGTATAGCTAAAGTATAAATACTATATATACGGTATACCCCTCTATACTTAAACTTTGCTATGTCCTCATAGCACTAGATGATACAAGGTCATAGGTTCATTTAAGTTTAGAAGAATATACAGGAACTGCGGTGGGCTCCCCCTATACTTTGGTTAGAAATAACCTAAAGTATTGAGGCAAGGAAAGGTGAGTAGAAAAATCACAGGGACTCAGGACCCCCTATACTTAGGATGAGAGTAGCCTAAGTATAAAGATGGATAATTGATGTTGGGAGAGACCTGAGGTGAACGAAGAAGTCGGATGAATATACACATGAGCGGATGAATCTTCGGAGATGAATGGAGTACCTAAGGCCTAGGGGAGGGTGTCGAAGCAACCAAGGCTTAAACAAGCATGCAACACCCTTGATTTCACCAACTCACACATGAAACCAACAAATGTTGGTCGATTATCTTGTCGGTTTTATTGGTGATAAAAACATTCTAGTTTACACGGGAAAAATATCAAATAAAACCATCTACGTAAACATGGGTGTTTCTCTCCAAAAATAAGATTTTACTCCATTTTTAGGATGATTTGCAATTAACAATCCCAATTATTTTGCTTAAGGTTATCAGTGATTAAAAGTGATCACATAAACCAAGCAATCATCATCTACCGCTCATTCCCATTTTCCATTAACCTAGGTGATCAAGCTAGGAGGGGGAGTCGAGAAAATCCATGTAGTCGATAAAAATCATGATCTAGGCTACACGTTAAAACATGCAGTGCCTTGAGCAAGAAGCGTGAAAACTCAGTCTGAATTTGAAAACCAAAATCATATGTATGCAAGTTGGTGAAAAACCGTACCTAACAATCTTATATTAGCGGGGAAGAACATCTTTTAAATTTGGCTAAGTGAAGCGATGCTTATGTGCGTCTCTTATTAAAGTGTGTCCTACCTACGAGCAAACACGTAAAATAAAAATATGAAAGAAGCTCGAAGACCTGCTTGCTTGGTCCTAGGTCGACACTCAAGTGGGGACGATCCCCACACAATCACATATAAGTCGTTCATTTACAAGCGCGAGTCTTCGATCGAAGACTATTGTAAAGACGATTATTACATGCATATGAAATGAAAAAAAACGAGACATTTTTTTCTTCGAATCATCTGCAAAATTGCTTCTGTGCCTTCTCGCAGTGGGGATGTACCTGCTCATCGCCTCCTTGAACATCAAGGGTCCTGCCACAAAAGCAAATGTTAGATATCAATCGAAAAGATTTTTTTATGATGCAAGACAACATGGACAAATTGATCTACATATAGAAAACACTTAATTAAATAAATAAAAATCCAAACAAGACAAAAGATGAGCCATGTCCCCATCAACGACGCCATTGACAGATCCGGAAATTCGGCCCTTTAATAATGTGAAATTAGCACATCCAATGTCATTGCAATCGGCCGAATCAGATCGATCAAAAGACCATTTTAATTAAATTAACAATCAATCAAAATGGTAGAATTTATATTTTACTTGGGCAAGCCCAAGGTCGAACTCAGGGACACGAGCCTCTCTCGTAATATTTGGATTCTAAATATTTAGATTAAGTATTGGATTAATAATCTAAGGTCAATGAAATGCATGAAGACATGATCAATAAATAAGCATGAGAAATGCAAATTTTTTATTTGATTTTTATCATGCAAAGAGATGCGATTAAATGCAATGCAAAAATATGCCCTAATTATCAAAATACTTGAGCCATTTAATCATAAGTCAAATCAAGTTCATCTCATGAAGCTATTTTCATTGATATAAAAATAAGGCATGTGAAGCATTATAATAAAGATAGTTATTAAAATAATACATCAAAATTCATAGTGTCAAATATGTAATCTAAGTATGCCATCAAGAAGACATTGAAACGAGCTTCAAAACACCACTAAAATCGACTCAATCGGAGCTAGGATGCTCAAGATATGCAAGAGTGAAGCCATGGGCATAAATGCAAGAAAACATAAAAGATATAACAAACAGCTCCCTATGAAGGACTAAAATGCAAATAGAATAAAGTTTAGACCTTCCCTGTAAATAACCCACACGTGCAGGGGTATTTTTGTAATTATCAAGCCCGTGAGGGTATGAGTGCAAAATACCCCAGGCGCGTGTGGTCTGCACATGATCTGGACCTATTTGCGATTTGGATAATTTAGCGGGGGCCTCCATGCAATTTTCCCAGCCATCACGTGATGAAAATACGTGAGGCCAGGCTCGGGTGGCACTAGAGGTTCAGGGGCTGCTTCGGCTGGGCTCGGATGCTCCTCGAAGGCTCAATGCAGGCTCGGAGTCGGCTCGACATCGAGGAAGGCTCGGAATAGGCTCGGGGGGGGACCCAAGCCTGGAGATATGGTTCCCCTGACACGTGGATATCCAAGGACCGTCTGATCACGAAAGATCGGCTGATGTAGAAGGCATCGACGTGGTTGCATAAGAACCACACAATCTTGAAGATCGGATGGTTGTTGTTGTTTGCAGAGGGTATGACGTGGCAGAGTGTGGGCCGTTGGATGAACACCAGGGAGGTGCATCCAACGACACCTATAGCTTTTGAGTCGTCTTCTGCCACCGCCGTGGTGGTGGTGGGTTCTGACCTCCGGCGAGGCCTCCCGTGCTCAGCCTCGCGTACCCGGGCCCGATAAAGCTTCCCAGAACTCCATGGAAGGTTGTCGAGGTAGCTGGAGCCCATGGGAAAGCGTCGAGCAGTATGGAGGCGGCCAACCAAGACTGGATGTAGGAGGCAGATCTGTGCAAGTTCTTCTCCGACGATACTCCGGTTATTGAAATATGAAGTACCTGCAGGGTTAGTATCATAGCTGAAGCATGTAGTAGGTGTGAAGTGAGTGGAATGGAAGGGCTGCGTGCAAAGCGAGTGAAGCGCATATGGTCTTCACCGCTGGCGATCGGTAGTGAAGGTGGCGGAGGGTGACAAGGTCCTGGAGAAGAGGGGGTTGCTGTCGGGAGTGTGCGCAAAAATGGTGGTGTTCTGATGAAGCTTGGAGAAGGTTTACTGGTGGATGAAAGTACATCAGTGGGCCTAATTAATCTAGAGAAATCAGAAGAAAATATAAAGGAGATTCAAGGAGCTTACCTGGGTAAATGGCGGAGCGGTGGCCTGGGCTTGAGCCTCTTGGAGAGGCTCAGGGTCTTCGCACGTCGAGGGTGGCAGATCCTCGGAGCTCGAGTGGGGCGGACCACTGCAATTCAGCCATGAAAGGTGGTGGGTCTCACCAGAGACGTTGGTCGTCTTCGCTCGATCCTAACCCCTCCCCCTGTCACAGGGAGGTGGAGGAGGGCTGGGCCTCGCCCCTTGTAAAGGTGGACAATGGTGCAAGTGGCCGGAGATGAAGTATTTGAAGGAGGTGGTTTCTGTTCCAGGTGGTTGACATCGTGCGTTGAGTGGCAGATATGGAGCGAGTGGAGGGGAGACGTCATGTGAGTGACGACTCGCAAGGATGACGGTTGATTGGGGTAGGTCGTGGGGTTGTCGGGGCGTGGAGTTGATGGCTGAGATGGAGGGCGTAATGGGAAGGGCGACGTGGGCGAGGGGTGTTCGGGAGGAAGGAGACGAGCTCTTGGCCGTTGGATCTTGTGATCCAACGGTGGAGAAATAGGCGGGCATAGGCGGCTCCGATTAAATCAACGAGGCATGATTGTAGGGAGAAGGGGAGTGCCACGTGGCGTAGGGAGAAAGCGGCGCTAGCGGATGGTGGAGATGGGATCCAGGGCTCGATCGAAGGGTCGAGGGTAGCGTAGGAGCGTACGGTGGGGACGAAGGTACTGGGGGCGGATCGGGTGGCTAAAGTTTGGACACGTAATGAGCTGAGGTGAAGGCGGAAGCCAACAGCCGTGATGAGATCTGGAGTTGATCAGATCGCTACGAGAGGATGCGGGTGTGGATAGCTGTGATGTAGGTCGTTTGAAAGCCATCCAACGACAGAAAGGCGGGGTGCGTGGTGCGTGATGAGATGGGCTGTGTGGCGCAACTAGAAGGCGCCACGTGGCCCATTCACATTATTGCGAAAAAGAAAGTGAATTATGAGGGGGAAAATGACCGAATTTGGAAAAACTCAAAACATGAAAGTTGTAGATCTCAATGAGATCTACAAGTTTCATGTTGACCAATAAACAGAGATGAGGTTAAACAAAGATAGAAAATATTTTTGAGAGTGTTTTTTAAGGTTAAAAAATACTACAATTTTTAATTTTGCTATTTTTTGTATTTTTAATATATTTAAGGGGTTAGATAATTACAGATAATAATCTGGTTCTTATTGATACTTAGTCTAAGATACGGGGTTAACTTCTGCGAATTAAGAGTATGAAACAGGGGTTTCATCAATATGCTTTCAGACGGATGCCCTTTGGTCTATGTAACGCCCCGACGACATTCCAATGGTGCATATTGTCCATCTTCTCGGACATGGTAGGTGATTATTTAAAGGTCTTTATGGATGACTTCTCTGTCTACAGCGATGGATTTGATGCTTGTCTTGATTACCTAGATCGAGTGCTTCAGCGCTGCATAGAGGTCCATCTTGTTCTTTATTGGGAGAATAGCACTTCATGGTGACTCAGGGGACGTTGCTTGGTCATATCATCTCCAATAGGGGCATGGAGGTTGATCTAACCAAGGTGGATATCATCAGGAAACTTAATCCACCTTCCAACTTGGGGCAGTTGCAGTCTTTTCTGGGGCATGTCGGTTTCTACCAACGTTTTATTTATGACTTCAGCAGAATTGCCCGACCGCTTACTGATCTACTGCCGAAAGATACTTAGTTCAGTGTAGATGATAAGTGTCTTGCATCTTTTGAGACTCTCAAGCACCTAGTTGTTGAGGCTCCTATCCTTCAGCTTCCTGAGTGGTCTCTCCCTTTCGAGATCATGACGGATGCCTTCGATTCTATCATGAGGGTCGTGCTAGGACAGAGGAGGGACGGTTTCCCATTTGCCTCTCACTACGCTAGCCGTACATTGGATGTTGCACATCATAACTATAAAGTCACAGAGAAAGAGATGCTAGCCGTAGTCTTTACCTTGGACAAATTCATATCATATATTCTCGGATCCAAAATAACTATCTATACTGATCACAGTGCCATCAGGTACCTTATGGCATAGAAGGATGCCAAAGCGAGATTGACTAGATGAATCCTTCTAATACAGGAGTTTGATATTGAGGTTAAGGATAAGCTTGGAGTCAAGAATGTGGTGACGGATCATCTCTCCCATTTGGAAAATCTTGAGGAATCCAATAAGATTGAGTCTATTACTGAGACCTTCCCAGATGAGACGATCCTTGTTATTGCCTCTCTCCTATGGTATGCTGACATTGTGAACTATCTTGTTGCCAAGAAAGTTCCACAAGGTTGGCCTAGGCAGCGACTTGAGACCATCCTTGCGAAGGCCAAGTCTTACCATTGGGAGGATCCCATCCTTTATCATGAAGAAGGGGATAACGTCTGGCGTCGGTGCATTCCTCAGGAGGAGCATCACAACGTCCTCACATACTGCCACAAGCTTGAGGCAGGAGGACATCATTTTGGGAGGAGAACAACATAGAAAGTGCTCCAATCCGACCTATGGTGGCCTACCCTCTTCAAGGATTCTGATGAATTCATGAAGAGGTGTACTGACTGTTAGAGGATGGGCACTTGTGGACAATAAGACATGATGCCAATGCAGCCCATTCACTTCTGTGGGGTCTTTGATGCATGGAGCATCGATTTCATGGATCCAGTCCCTAAGGGGGTGTTTGGATAGTGGGTTTAGGTGGGTTAAACTGGTTGCAGGTAACCCATTTTTGGGTTTTGGTGTTTAGATAGAGGGTTAAACTGGGGGTGGGTTAGAAGTGGGTTTGGGGTGATGTGATTGTATTGGAGTTTGAAAAAGTGAGAAGTTATTATGATGTAATTGTATTGGAGTTTGAAAAAGTGAGTAGAAGTGGAGTAGTTTATAATTTTTATATGATATGATGGTATAGTATATTATTTTTTGATGGAATTGATGATGGAGAATTGATTTATTTAATTTTTTTAAAAAGATAAAAGTGGGACCCACGTAGATAGAGAAAATATGGGGTAGGGGAGTTAAACCACCCTTGGGGTGGTTTAACCCGATACAAGAACGCACCCTAAGAGTTAGGGATTCGAGTACATTCTGTTGGTTGTTGATTATGTGAGTCGTTGGATTGAGGCCATTCCCGCCCAAACCGCAGATGCAAAGACTGTTTGCAGATTTTTGAGGAAGAATATCATTTCACGGTTCAGGGTGCCTAGAATTTTGATATCTGACGGGGGTCTCATTTTATCAACGACAAGGTTAAGGCCCTTACTAACAAGTTAAGCATAGATCATCGAGTTGACACTCCATATCATCCTCAAACCAATGGTCTTGCTGAAGTATCGAAAAGGGAGATCAAGACGATACTGCAGAAGGTAGTCCTCTCAGACCGAAAGGATTGGTCATAGCTTTTGGACTCGATCTTGTTGGCATATCGAACTTCCTTCAGGACTCCTTTGGGTATGTCTCCCTTTCGTCTTGTTTATGGCAAGCCATGCCATTTACCTATTGATATTAAGCATAAGTCAATATGGGTTGTCACTGAGATACTATTGGATCTAAAGAGTATAGGTGATCAAAGGAAGGCAGAATTGGCAGCCATGGAGGATCTTAGAGATACAACCTTTTCAAGCAGCCTACAGTATAAGGAGAGAGTAAAGATATGGCATGATTCTCATATCAACCATAAACAGTTTGAGTCAGATTAGAGAGTATGATTGTTTGATGCCTGGATTAGATTATTTCCAGAGAAGTTGCAGAGCAAGTGGAAGGGACCATACGTGGTCCAAAAGGTGCATGACAATGGTAGTATTGACATATCTGAGATGTCATCTGAGCCCACCTTTCGCGTTAACGATCAGTGTCTCAAGCCATATCTAAATCACGATCCGTTGATTGTTGACGTCGCCCCGATTCATTTTGCATGAGATGTGGTCTTTGACTCACATTATTTGCATCTAATGCCTGATTATCATTATCTCCCGCCCTTGTATAGATCCCGATGTCCATATCACACATTCTTTTGTCTAACACCCCATTTGCATATTATGATTATGCTATACATAGGGTTTACCCTACATATAGGAGGTGTCAGATTTTTTATTACTCTTTTGATTCTTTTTACCTCTGTTTCGCTTCCTATACTTAGGGATATTTTACCCTAAGTATAAGGGAGGTAGACCATGTACATTCTAATCCTCGGTTTTCCATTTAGTGTACAGTCTTCTATACTTAAGATTACTTGATCCAAAGTATAGGGGAGAATCACCGATCTCTATTCATTTTATTCTTTCATTCATCGTTGTAGTATAGCCTTTCTTTTCACTTCCCAATTCTAAGCATGAGTTATGTCTTCATCATCGCTCTTTGATCACTCTGAGGATATCGTTCGAGCTAAGTATAGGGGGTGTCGTATATATTACATATATACTTTAGCCATAACTCGTACATTGTATGAATGCGTCAATAAATAAAATGGCTAAAATCCACAATCTAAAAATTTTCTTGTACATAAAATTCTTTCTTGAACAAACATAGCTATTTATAAAAATTATTTTTGTACAAAAGTTTAGAAAAATGTCTTGTTTGTAAAATGCTTGTAAATATTTGTGTATTCTTCTAAATCATAGTTTACATTTAAACTAGTTTTGAATTAAATTGGAAAATGGAGCTTGGTTAAGACATTAATCCACCTAATTCTAAGAGGAACCTAATAGGATTTGGGATTAAGAATTTTCAGGTCCATTACGGACTAAATTCTTTGAGTCCACTAGGCTATGTTCACATGTCATCTTGATGAGCCTAAGTAGAATATTTAACAACACACGCATGACTCTCACATACAATGGCTTTACTTGGACCAACACTTTACACTCAGCTCCACACGGATGCGGTGGTGAGGAGGTAGTTTCCTTTGGCTTGGGGTATCATACGAGGGTAGTACTTCTAGGCGAAACCTCTCATCTTCCCATTGGGAGGGAAGTGCACCTCAACTTGGTTTGGCCGTGTTGAGGTCTAAAGACAAGAGTTGTGGGATGCAATAATGCTTCAAAAGAGGGATAGTCTACTGGCTCAAGAAGGAAAAGTTCTTATGTATATATGCTGCACCATGTAGATATGTTGTACATATGCACATCAAAAAAAAGTGTGTAAAAGAAAAAAAAACTCCAAAAAAGTGATGGGCATGATTGACAATAAAATACATGCCGGAGTGTAAATAGCAAATAAAGCAAAGCTTATGTTACACCATCTCATCTCTGAAGCTTGCAGCGGGAGACTTAGCAACAATGGTTGGGCTCCCAGTGATACGTGGCTATACTGGCCACAGTCCATTCTCTTCTTTCCCCCTCTTCTTGAGCCTGTTGAACTTGAACTTAAAAGGGAATACCCCGCTCCTCGAGGAAACAGTTGCAAGACTAGGGAATTAGAGTTACCTTGTTGAGGGAGGTTCTTGCCTTGTCATTTCTGAGGTGGGGAGCTACATATCACTTACACCGTACAAGGAAAGATACATGGTCATCAGAGTTTGTGTATGTAGACTTGTTTTGATCTGGATTATTGAGGAGTCTTGGCCATAGAATGGTGGAACTTAGAGGCTATTGAGTCTTAAACTTAGATCCAAATAAGGTTCTGACAAACTAATAATCCAAAGGTCTGATTGAGCTCCATACTTCAATTTAATGAAGACAAGTTTAATAATCAACATTGATTCTCCTTCTTTTTCTTCTCTTCCTTTTCTCCTTCTTCTTTAAATAAGTGTTTACTAAGGGACTAGCAAATGTAAAGTATAGGGGTGCAATGAATCACTGATTCTCACTCTTTATTCTTTTATTTTAGCTATTTATCTTGGCAAAACATCATGTAAATAGGTGTAAATACAATAACATAGCAATCAACACGCATGTGTTAATATTGCATAATTAGCATGTATTTGTGCAAAAAATAAAGGAATAAAGGTAAAGAAAAAGGAATGAGGTATTTAGAATAAATACAGAGTGACCCGAACCCCAAGAGAAGGTCAAGCCTTGACCAAATCGCCAAATAAAATAAGTAGAGAGAGATAGGGCCTACTCTATGTTGTACATATTATCAATATATGTAAATAATTATTTTTGATAAAATAAAAATAAAAGATTCTTTCTACCTCTTTGTATTTAGTCTTAGCAATAAATAAAAATAAAATAAAAATCAGAAAAATAAAATAAAATAATAATAAAATCCTTCTTACTTGTACAAAATACATGTATATATATCACCTCCCCTATTTATTCTATACCTGTAAATAAATCATTAAAATAAAAAAATATTTTAAACTCCTAAAATTATGCTAAAAATAAATAAAATATAAAATTAGGGATATTTATGTAAAAGTATTAAAATAATAATATTTATAAAAAAATATAGGTATATTATACTTGTATATAATACTGTATATTGTATATACCTGATTTATTTTTCATAAAAATAATAAAAAATCACAGAAAAATAGTTTGAAAAATAATAAACATTTTTCATTTTATACACTTTTTATTTAAAATTAATTTATTAATTTTTATTGACTTTATAAATAATTTGCATATTCGAATTTTCTGATTGGTCCAACCGGATGTTGACCTCCGGTCAAAGCCTTCTTCCAAGGCTGACCCGACCCGATTCCTTATGCCGGAGCTTTTTCTCCCATTTTTCCTGGTTGAGTCATGCCTCCTCTTGATCTGATTCTTTGCTTGAGCCTTCTCCTAAGATCCATCACCTTCACGGATCCCTAGGAAGGAGCGGATCTTCCTAGGGTTGCATGCTATTGCCCAATCATCTCACCCCTTAGGAACCCTCTAAATCTTCTCTTCCGCCTCCACTGCAGCTCAGCTCGTGCCTCGCTCCTTCTTCTACCCCTAGACACCATTGGTTGAGTGACAATTGCGGGAGAGCTTTCTCGGATTGGAGATTGGTAGCGTAATCACACAGCTCACCCTTCGTGGTCGGAGATCTGTCGCGAGCAGCCTCCCCGTCCACCGCACACGGTTGAGGCCATAACCTCGATGACCATCATCGCCTGGAGCTCAGGAGTCCATCCGGATCTTCAAGTACCCATCCTATCCTCCGTATTTTTGCATTGATTCCGTTCATTCAACTTAGCTCTGTCGCACACCCACTTGCTCCGACCAACTGGTCAGAGCCCCATTATCCTCATACATCCGTTCAGATCGACCCTCCTTCTCCCCCTTCATCTTGCACTGTAGCCCGATCACCCTTAGGCTCGACTACCAGGTCGAGATTTAGACCAAGACTCCTCCCCTTCATAACCACCGGGAGTTGACCTCCATTCCCCTATGCTTCCCTTGCTTTTACTTGCAATAAACCCTCGTCGGAGCTACA
Organism: Ottelia alismoides; assembly: GCA_037367405.1. Lineage (NCBI taxonomy): Eukaryota > Viridiplantae > Streptophyta > Magnoliopsida > Alismatales > Hydrocharitaceae > Ottelia > Ottelia alismoides. Next base: position 64,807 of record JAZKJV010004329.1, on the reverse strand, counting down.
CCTCCGAGCATTCTTCCATTGCAGGCCTTTGTTCGCACTGAAGACCCCTATTTGTCCCTCGACTGCTCATGAGGAGCAGCTCCAGGCGCACCTCCACTGTGACGATTATACAATCGTTACCTTTCCGATCTGAGCCGCCCTCATGACGTGCGATGTATCGTCGAGCGCGACGAGACCTTCATATCAATCATCAGTCTTACGGATTAACCTCATTGCTCAATCGAAAGTCGTCTGGAGGGAGTTCATCCAGCATCTTATCCTACCGTCAGATGGGCCCCGCTCTGCTAGATTTGATCACAACCATCCGACCAGTTCAGCTTTATGGTCGTTGGATCTGATGCACCTTGACGCATCAGGCCACGTGTTCTCGACACACTCTGTGCCGTCAGATCTTCCCCACCAGTTGATCAGAGTCGTATGCCCACGGCACCTTCCACACATGCCACGTGCCCTGCAAGGGGTATATTGCTCTTTTACCCCCTGTATTTTTATGTTTTATTATATAGTTTTGTAAATAAAGTCGTAATTTAAAGATTTTACAAGTATGGACCTGATAGTTTCAGTATTTGCATTTTATCCCTCTGAACCTGAGACACGTGCATGTTCACTTGATTTTATGGGTTATTTGCATGTTTTATCCCGAACTTCTTGATGTTATGTTTTTAGTTAAACTTTCCTGGTAATTGCAAGTATACCCCTGTGTATGAGTTTTTGAGTATGTGCGTGAATATATTAGATAAATTGCAATATTAGCCCTGAGCTTTTTATATATGTTATCATTTGGCCTGGAAACATTCATATAATTTCATTTAGGTCCCTACTTGCTGTGTTTGTTGTTTTTAATCAAATAAATACCTAGTTAACTCCAAAAATTCCATGAAAATTATAGTTAGCTCCTACTAACATGTAATATTTATAATATTTTTTATGAATTAATTTAGTTTCATTTTATATTTTCTAAAAATTAAAAACACCTAAAAACTGTTCTGTCTATTTTCTAAAATACATTAAAATTATAAAAATTGGTGTAAAAATCACAAAAAATTAGTGTGTGCTTGTCTTTGTGTGTTTTAATTTCAATAGCGCTTTTGTTTTAAAAATCATTATAAAACCCTAAAAGTCTAAAAACTCTAAAAAACTTAATAAAATCATTAACAATTCTAAAAAATTCAAAAAAATATAATTTCAATTTCTGTTGTTATCTAATTTCATTTACTTTTTCATAAAAATCACAACTAGGACATTAGGGTATTTTTACTATTTTAAACTTACCTTTTAGTCAGTATGTACACTGCTTTCTTTTATTACTTTGTTTGATTTTTTCAAAACCATATAAAAATTGGAAAAATCCCATAAAATCGCCAAAAACATTTAAAAATTTGAAAAATATAAAATTATTTTTGTTTCTTATTTTTGAGCCTTTTTAGCCTTAATAACAATTGCAAAAATTGCAAAAATAAAAATTACAAAAATATGTTTTTATTAGTCTAATAGGACTACTTCGTAGGTTTTATTCGTGCTCCTTGTGTTCGACCCTGGTCGCTATACCAAGTTGTCTCCGCTAACATTGATTTTGAGTGCTTTATCTATTATTTGTGTGGTCCTGATTTTTCTTGTTGAGTCCGATTGGTTGATTGGGGTCGCAACGACCTTGATTTACTTTGACACTTAACCCTAGTCGGCAGGTCGCTCCTCAGAAATCTGCACAAAGCATGTCTACCCTATGAGGAGTACATGACGAGATGATCCTGTCAGCATCCCAATAGAGTACAACGCCAGTCTTCAAGTGTTGTAATCGGTCGGCCATAGATAAGGCCCTTGCTTTCCAGCCACACAATAAGGCCCTGACCCTGTCCTCAGGTAGTCGCACAGTAGAGTTACGACCGTAGGAGGAAGCAAGGGGCAGCCCCAAGTAGGATGTAGGCAGGGTGTGCCAGAGCAATCCAAGGTGAAGACACATCCCAAAATCGATCGTAGAGCATTTTGAGCTTGCTTTTCCGAGCATTCATTGCAAGCCCAAATACACCAAGGAAGTCATTCAAGATATCTTTGACTGCTAAAATGGAGATGAATGAAGCCTTGTAAAAGAAGAGCAGGTCAACAACATATACGAGATGAGTTGGGGCAGACAAGCGACCGCACCTTAGTGTCTTGAGCGCACCGTTAGCAACATAGGTCTCCACCAAGCTAGAGAGGGCCTCCATCCCCACCATAAAAAGGAGGGGGCTTAGAGAGTCACCTTGGTGCAAACCCCTGGTGCCACGGAAAAAACCATGAGGAGAGACAATGACCATGACCGAGAAACTAACCATGGAGATGCACTTGTCAATCCGTGAAATCCATCCTCCCCCAAAACCCATTCCCTCCAGGATCTGCAGGGTAAAAGCATGCTTAATTATGTCAAAAGCCTTAGAAAGGTCGATCTTAAGGCAATCCCGATTAGAGGAAGACTCCCTATCGAAGCCCTCTATGAGTTCTTGAGCAAGTCTCAAGCTGTCGCCTATAGTACAACCCTTAATGAAGGTTTTTTGATTGGGAGAAATAATCTGAGGGAGCACAACCACTAAGCAAGATGCTAAAAGCTTGGCAAAGATCTTGTAGACTACAATGCATCAGGAAATAGGGAGAAAGTCGGAGAGAACATTTGGAGAGTATACTTTGGGCAACAGAGTTAGAAAAGTTTTTGATTCAATTCTTTGATGTGGCTTCTTCCCTGGTAGAGGAAAGCAATTTCCTCACAAAAGTCGGACTTGATGAAAGACCAATGCCGCTTGAAGAATCTCCTATTAAACCCATCGAGCGAGGAATACCATTGCTAAGAAGATCACCAAAAAAACTCCATATTTTCCACCATAGTTGGTTTATCGAGGCATCTGCATCCCAATCAATGAGGAAAGAAATAGAGTCTCTAGCAGTACGGGCCTTGGCAGAGAGGTGGAAGAAGTTTGTGTTACGGTCTCCCTACCTAAGCCGCTCCACATGGCTTTTCTGTTTCTAAGCAGATTCAAGGTCGGCATCAAGTGTCACAAGGTGGGATTTAATGTCATTCTCCAGCTAAGCCAAGAAGGGATCCATGGGGTCGACGGCGAGAGCATCATTGACAACCCTCAAGGCTGATTCCGCACTTTTGACCTCATCGAAGATATTCGCTTCCACTATGGACTAGGCCTTCAGAGCCATCTTCACATTTCTAAGTTTACGTGATAGGAGGTAGATAGGATTTCCACGTATCGGGATTGCCCAAGCATTAGGGACAATGTCTAGATAGCCTGGGCAGCAAGCACAATAGTCGAAGTACCGAAACGACCTTGGATGGGGTGCTGTGTGGCCCAAGGAGACCGACATCAGGAGATGGTCACTCAAGGGAGAGGCGAGTACACAATTTAACAGTTGGGAAGAATGTAACTAAGTAGAGTTCACTAGAGCACAGTCTAAATGGGCAGCGCCCCTATAGGGGACAACCGAGCAGTTAGTCCAAGACCAGGGGTTACCGCAAGACTGAAGCTCAAATAAGTCGCATGAGTGATGAATCCACATTTCATCATCTTTATTCTATCATTTTGGCACCAAAAACCCTAGCAAATGCCTGTAAATACCCTTAAATCAAGCATATTAGCATCCATGCATGTGCATCTAAATAGTGTATAAATTAATGTAATTAAGGCCAAAATTATAGAATAAATAAAGAAAAGAAAAAGAATAAAATATTGTAAATATTTTATGACCCGAAACCCCGAGACCTAGGCATCTTGATGAATAGGTCGACAAGGAATAAAGTAGGGGGAGATAAGGTCAGGAACACAGGAAAAATACCTATACATTTTATTCATTCTTTATTAATTTTGGGACCTATTTTTGGTTTCACTTTTTATACATCAAATAAAGAAACTTTGTACATTAAAGTTGTAGATAAATTTAATAAAGAAAAATACAAAATTGATTTCACAGAAAAATAATGTACAGATAAAAAGTTATGGTCTGAATAAAAATCCAGAATCCCAACTTCCCAGACCCGTATCTCACAAACGACAACTCCAAATGCATCAAACTCACCTTTAATTGTATATAGAATAAAATAATCTATCCAATGGCGGTGGTTTCGCATTTGGCGGAGCTACGGTTTGAAAGTTGAGTTTTGGACCCTCATTGTATACTTTTACATAATAAAATATTCAATTTATTATTTATTCATTATTTATATTTTTATATTTTTATAATTTTGTAAATATTACTTATAATATATATGTGCAATAAAATTGAAATAAAATGCAAAGAAAAATAAAAATAAATATACTTGTATAAAGACTACATAGGTATTATACATACACTTATACCTATATACAATACACTTGTATTTTATTAAACATACAAAACAAATCAGAAAAATAAAATAAAAATATATTTATGTATATAAAATTATGTTATAATTTTACAAAATACTAAATAAAAATAATAAAAATAAAATACCCAAATAAAAATAAAATACTAAACTACATAGGTATTATACCTATATAAGGTTAAAAAGGCAACTTGTAAAAATAAATCTCCTAAAAATAATTAAAAATCAAAATAAAATACTACATAAAATTCTAAACATTTTTTATTTTATAACTTTTATCTAATTCGGCCATTTAGTATTTTAAATTGAATTATCAATAAGTTTTTCCAGGGTTTTTCCTGGTTGGTCCACGTGGACCAACCAGGAGGCCAGGACTGTTGACCTAGGTCAACAGTCTGACCTACACCTTGTAGCCCTTGTCAGACCCGCTTTTGACCCCATTTCCACCATTTTTTCGAGGCCGCCGCTTTCATCCTTTCGTCTTCCACCCTTCACAACTTTTGAAGCTCCAGCATCGAGGAACCTCGCCCAAGCATCATCTTGGGCTGAAGACCTCTGAATCAAGCCAGGCGCCTCGTTCTTTCCACCCCCTCGTCAACCATACTTAAGCTTCCCCTTGACCTTCTTTTGAATTTTGAACCGTAAATCATCCAGCTCCTTCTCCCCTTGGAGTCGCTCTAGCACCGTGGAGGTGACAGCTCCAGGTCTACACCTTCGAGAGGCGAATTCGAGCGAGTTGGGCGTGTTCCATCCCCACCTCCGGCGGGTGTCCCCGTGAGGTATTCACCCTCTGGCCCTTGGCCATCGAGGCAGCCATTCTTCCCATTTTTATCTCCATCTCGTTCCTGTTAATGTTAGGATCTTTTCGCTCTTAATCCCTCGTCAAATCCCTCATCGAATCGTTCCATAGATCACCTCGCCGGAGCGCAACTCCGGCGAGCCACTATCTCGCCTTCCCTTCCATTTCGAGAGCCACCTGAGGTCGAGGCATTTTGCCCTCGACCTCCTTAACTTTTTTGTGCAGGTGTTGAAGCCCATCGAAGCGTCTGGAGCAATTTTGCACTCTCGCCGGAGCACCTGGGACCTTGCAGCTCCGCCACCTCCGTGCGAGAGCACCGGCGAACGCTGGTGGCTTTTGAGGCTTCCAGACGTCAGCTGACACCTGCAGGAGCACCCTCGACCGGTTTAAAAGCTCAATCGTCGCCGTAGCCGGACGGAGGAGCTCGGAGAACTTCGCCCAACCGGAGCTCCTTCGTGTTCTTCCCTCTGCCTCCGGGGCCGTCGGATCAACGAGGAGCGCCCAGATCGCACAGGAGCCGTCGGATCTCCCCACGTGCCCACCGTCCGATCATCGGGGGAGTTCTAATCACAACCGCACGAGCCCAACCGTCATCGGCGCCCGAGGAGCGGACACGTGGACAAGTGAAGTCGCCCAGCCGTCCGATCGCGCCTAGCGGGGGTAATTTTGCGCGATACCCCTGCCAATTTTGTAATATTTTATTAGGACATAAACTTTCATTAGCCGCTTAAAAGTTTTGTAATATTTGCACAAACACCCCCGTACTTTCAATATTTGCATTTAGGACCTCAGCCACGTCACCTCACGTGACCTGTACACGTGAGGTGTGGGCATTTTGCAGAGGAACCCTCGGACACTTGTGTATTTTGTTTTAGTCCTTAAACGTTCGTATCCAGTATAAACTTTTTGGTTATTTTGCAAGTAGGCCCTCAGGTTTTGAGATATTACAGTTTAGTCCTCGCCAGGCGCGTGCAAGTCACGCGCCCTGGTGGGAAAATTTCTTGCGTGCCCAGGCGGCTTTTGTAATTGCTTTTTGGTGTTATAAATTTAATATTAAGTTCAATATTTTGTGGAAAATTGCATGTATGCCCCTGGATGTTTGATATATTGCACATATAACCCTGCCAGGACTGTTTAATGTTTGGATGTTTGCTCTAATTATTTAACTTATCATTTTAAGTCCAAAAATTCCACAAAAATAGACTTAAGCTCCTGGACATGTGTACTTTGACGCCACATTTTAGTTTTTGATTTTATCTTATTTTTATATTTATTAAAAATCAAAAACTTGCTTTTTGTGTACTGTCTAGCTTAGAAAATACCTAAAAAATATTAAAACACCTCCAAAAATTCCAAAAAAAATCATCTAGTGTCTATTTTATTCTATTTTAGTGTCAGTCCAAAAATCACTAAAAATCTCAAAAGAAAATCACTAAAAATCTAAAAACACTCAAAAACTTCAAAAAAATATATAAAATAGTAGAAAACTCCAAAAATCAAAAATTCAGTTCCTGTTTGTTCCTTATTTTGTCCTTTTTATTTGAAAAATAGTGTGAGAATTTTTAGCTACTGGTTGCTAATTTTAAATCCCATTTTATTCACAGCCAGCCCTATTTCCATTGTTTTGCCTTATTTCAGCATTTAAAAATATCAAAAACACCTTGAAAAATCCCCAAAAACCATAAAAACAGTAAAAAACCCTAAAAATACCAAAAATATTTAATTTCTGAATTTTTGGTTATTTTTGTACCTTTTTATAAATACTTCATCTTGTCTTTTATTAAATTGTCTTTACTTTCCAATATTGAAAAAGAAATAAAAAAATATAAAATATAAAATATAAAAATCAGAAAATCAAAAATCAAAATACAAAATTAAAAATCAAATAAAAAATAAAAAAAATTAATTAAAAACCCACAAAATTTATTTACTTGCTTGCTTAGTGTAGACACATCACACACATACTTGAGCACATTTGTTTGAACTACCTTGTTTGCTCCCTGTGTTCGAACTCTCTACATACTTGCACCTATACATCTTTTATGTAGAGTTAAAAATAAATTTGACTCCACATTTGCTTGTCATTATTTGATATTTGATTGTGGGTTCATTGTTGATTAATCGCATTTTATTGTGGGTCGCCACAGCGACGTATTTAGACCCTCGATAATCTGCGATTATCAAATGGCGCCGTTGCCGGGGAGCAACAGCGAATAGTTCACATTTTGTTTGATTGTGTGATTGTTTACCACAGCATTATTTTCCATCTCTTACATTTTGATATATCTCGTTGAGCTATCTGACCACTCTTCTTTGTCTTCTTGCGAGGGACCGCGGAGCGAGGCGGATCGCCTAGGCGACCCGACGCAACCTTGGGACGTGGAGCCGGCTATTCTTTAGCCAAGCCGGCAGGAGAGAGCAAGGAGAGCGAGAGAGAGTGACTAGCTTAGCTTTTCATTTATTTTTGGTGAGAGAGTGATCTATTAATTTGTAATAATACAGGTACACTTGGACTTGGACACTCAGACTTTCGGGCCTAATTTCTGGGTGTTTGTTCACCCGGGGGCTCACCGCGGATTTCATCGAGTTTTTATCGCTGTCATTTTCCGGTTTTGTTTTCATTTTTCAATTTCTTTTGTGGATTGAGATTTTAGTTCTAGGTTCTGCTTGACTCGATTAGAATAGGTCCAAACACCTAATTATCTTTGCATGCTCCTATAGATTCGTATTTGGACTTAGACTAATTAAACAGTTAGCTAGTAGCTTCCAAATCCACGCGCCGCGAGCTCACACCCGAACAAGTGCTTTCTCCTACCCCAAATGTGTTGGGCAGAGGAGGGGTGAGCCTAGACCGGACACTCGGATTAGGAGTTACTAGTTAGCTTGTGGTTCTTCACGCTAGCAGCTGCCTGTTCTAGGACGATTTCCGCATGCATATCGCCATATAGCTTAGGTTTAAAAATTCTGCTTTGCATCCCGCATGGAGAGAGCTGGGATTCGCTGTAAGTCCTCTTACTTTGCACGCATCATCTAGGCACAAAGGTGAGATTTCCACCTTGGTGTCGACTTGCACGGCTTTTCCGACTCTATTCTCCCTCTGTTTTTGGAACAAAGTAGGATAAAGGAAAAATACAAAAAAACCGTTAGGCGCTTGTTTGAATCTACTCAAAAGAAGCGATAACACCAAAAAAATTAAAAAAGGGACTGCTAAAGAAAACTTGACCAAAATAAAATTGGTAATTGGATTCATTGCTTGGGGAGAGTAACACCCTCACTTGTCTTCAGGTTGCATGGGAAGGTCTCCTTCCAAGTGAGGTGAGCGCTTCGTAAGGATTAGAGCCCAAAACCCAACTTGTGGCTGCCTTGTGTATCGCCTGGATTTCCGAAGTATTGGTGCTACTATCGTACGTAGTCGAGTAGGACTTGGTCTCCATTGGTGACTCACTATTGTGTGAGCGCCGACCTTGTCCGAAGTACCGAGCCTAGGCCACGCCTTCACGGGTGTGTCTGTCTCACCGGCTGCGTCCGAGTAGGATCTTGCACGCTCACGGGTGATTCCGTTGCGAGCGAGGTCCGAAGTATCGGTTTCGCCTATCGGCTTCCTCCTTCTATTTCTTTGGCTGAGTAGGGATCCAGGAAGGGTTACAAGGACCTCAAAAAGCGCAAGTTACAGGTTACACAGGAGGAGGACAAGTACGGGGACACTCTCCTGGCAGTACTCTCTCTCCTATAGGCGTAGCGTTCTAAGGACTCGTGACAAGATAAATACCTGAAAACAAGCTAAAATTGACAAGATGAAAGCCGAACCTTCACGGCTTCACGAGTTGAGTTGGTGAATCCACCCTTGCTTTGCGTTTGATTGCTAGATTTATTTAGGTCAAGATCAAAAACACCGCACAATTGTGCACAATTTTGTTGCATATCATCTTCTTCTTCTCTTGCACTATCCCCACTCTTCTCGAATAATCAAGATGATGGGACGGAGATCTCTTAGGCCGACCTTGTCGGCACCGCTATCTAGCACTCCTCCTTACTCATCTAGGAATGCCTCGGAGAGTCCGCTCTCCGAGCCCGAGTTCACATTCACCCTGTTCCCCCCCGACCACCCTTCCCATTCTCCTTCTCTCAGTCCAATTGTGTCAGAATTCAGTGCATCACAGAGTTCCGCTCATTCAACAGCACCTGAGATGGCCTCTTTTGCTTTTTCAGAGAATCCAGCAATGGCAGACAGAGGCGAGCACCCAGATGACCACGATCACCCTCCATTCATAATCGATCAGGTGGCCATCAACAATTCCTTGCTAGCGTCCCTGGAAAATATGCAGAGACAGATCCGTGATCAGGGAACATTCATGGGTGATCTGATGAGAGAGATAGCATAGCTGAGAGAAAACCGACCTGGGGGCGGTGGCGGTGGAGGAGGAGGAGGACCCGATGCAGGAGGAGGCGATCCAGACGCTGAGCGACCGCCACAGACTATCATGAGGGAACTACACAACCCAGCTTCGTCCCTCACTCATCGGTGGATCAGACTCCCGCCAATCCACGGAGACTTCGAGCTTTGGCACCACACGATTCAGTTGCTACCCAAGTTTCACGGGCTGCCGACCGAAGAGCCGCACCTCCACCTCCAAGAATTTGAAATGATATGCAGTACTATCCATGATCGGTTGATGATCGAGGACACCATTAAGATGATCGCCTTCCTGTTCTCATTGGTTGATAGAGCCGCATATTGGCTCAAACATCTTGGGCGATTCGTCGATACTTGGGCAGATCTCCGGACCGCATATTTGAAGAAATACTATCCTCTCGGCCGGACCAACGCAGCTCGAGCCATGATCAGCAATTTCGTCATGATCCCAAATGAACAGTTCCATGAAGCCTGGGATCGATTCAGAGAGCTCATAGACCGGTGTCCACATCACGATATCTCCAAGCCCAACCTGGTGCAGAGTTTCTTCTGTGGGCTGACACCGGAGCTGCAGGGGCTTGTGAACGCCTCTTGCGGTGGGTCCTATTTCTCCAAGGGAGAAGACGACGTCTGGGCCATCTACGAAGGCATGGCAGAGAACTCCACAGTGATGACCCAGGCCAGAGTCTACACTCAGCAGAAGCCCCCGCAGGGAGCAGGATCATTTCAGAGGATCGCCCGCATCGATGCTGGTCCCAGCACAACGTCGGTAGCCGCAGCCCAAGCCGAATCAGCAGCAGCCGACATGGGCATTATTAGCGAAAAGTTGGACCGCATGGAGATCCTTGAAAAGAAGCAGAACCAAGGTTTGGCTCAGATGGACCTTCTCACCAAGACCATGAGTGACCTGAAGACTCAAATTCTATGTATTCAGGAGGCACAGGCCCATTCCCAACAGCCTCCCAGGTCACAGGTTGCTTCCAGCAGCAGCAATGCCAACCAGGCCTCTACCTCATACCGCCAGGTGAACCATATCCAGGCGGAGCTGGTTCCATTGCTGCAATACCATTCAGAGCAACCGCCATCTTCAGACACGCAGATGGTGGTCTATCAGCCGGAGCAGCCACTGGCAGTTCTTCCTCCGCCCTCCTTTGAGCAGGAACCATTGATGGAAGTCAATGGGATTTGGTATGACCGATACCCTCAACCAGCAATTCGCAGGGATCACCCCGGATTCCGTTGGGGCAATGGTGGATCCTCATCCCAGCAGCATCCTCTTGCCCAAGGACAGCAGAACAGCCAGCCGACACAACAGCAACAGCCCCAGTATGCCCATCAGCAACAACACCAGAGTGGTCCTCGTCCCTCCTATCAGGGACAGCAGTGGAGGCAGCGACAGCCGCCTCAGCAGTCTTATCACCAGCCTTCCCCTCAGTATCAGCAGCAACACCAGCAGCAGCAGCCCCATTTCCAGCAGGGACAGACATCCGGTTCTCAGGGTCCAGCCTATGAGAACCCAGCCCTCGATGATCTTGCCCGCTTGCTATCTGAACAGCGAGCATCTTTCAGGCAAGAAATGGATGAGTTTCGGCAGGAGATGCGGGATATCATCAAAGGCAAGGCCGCCATACCCTCTCAGATCGAACCTAATCCTAATAACCTCAAAAGGAAATCTGAGCAGGTAGAGTTCACAGAGGATACCTCTCCTAGTGACAATTTGAATGATATGTCTTATTCTTTGAATGATGCTGATTTTGTGACTACTAGGAGCGGTAGGATGCCAGCCGGCGGCGCCTCTTCTGAGCGACAACCAGATGCTGAACCAGGAGCGCCAGAGGAGCAGAGGAGCGGTGCTGATACCGCTAATGATGATGTTGAAGACGGTGGTGCTGATGCCACCAATGATGGAGTCCAGGACGACGGTGCTGATGCCGTCGTAATACCAGATGCAGACGGTGGTGCTGAAGCCACCATTTTGGATGATGAACCCGAGCGCGGTGCTGATGCCGCGAAGACCGGTGCTAGTGGTGGTGGTGAGGCCACCACATCTACTTTTGTTGAGCCATCAACTGTGATGTTACCACATTTTGTACCTAGAGACTGTGGGAACAAAAACAAAAACAAAAATATGAATAAAGGAAAGGTTTCTGTTCAAATTGCGGATCCATATGTGGTGAATGATGATTATTGTATGGATTCTCCGTCTTCACAGGCACAGGGACCGATTCCTAGTCCTCCATCTGCGGAGGCCCCTAACATCCCCTTCCCTGAGGCACTCCGCCGAGCGAAGGGGAATAAAAAAGAAAATCCAAAAAAGAGCCAACAGGTAGAGTTCGACAATGAAATGATTGACAGATTTCATATTCAGCTGACTCTACGAGAAGCATTTGAGCATATCCCCTTCTTCAAAAAGAACTTGAAAGAGACAACTACTGTTCGAAGGAAGAAGAGGCACAGAGATCAAATCCATATGCTCACTCATGACACATGTTGCATCATCCAGAACAAGCTGCCAGCCAAGCGACCAGACGCAGGAGCTCCTTATGTCAGATGCGAGATTCAGGAGCCGCAGTTTGATCGTACTCTATTAGACAGCGGCTCTTCAATTAACCTCCTTCCGGCAGCCTTACTCAAGCAGTTCGAGTTTGGTCCTCTTCTTCGAAGCAGAACCGTCCTTCAGTTTGCTGATAGGTCGATTAAGAAGCCGAAGGGGTTATTGAAAGACGTGGTCGTTACCATTCAGGGCCTAAAATTCCCCGTGGACTTCGTTGTGTTGGACATGGAGATCCCTGAGTCGGTAACTGATGCCCCCATCATTCTCGGACGTCCATTCTTGGCCACAGCCAAGGCGGTGACCGACCATGATAGCGGGAAGGTATGTTTTCGCGTAGAGGGCGAAACCATACAAATAGAGACGATCGAAGAAACCAAAGCTAGAGAGTTAGAGTGCTCAGAACAGTCCAGCGAAGCCGAGCAGATGACAGAGGAAGAGCTAGACATCCACCAGGTTTGTGACTTTGAGATGACTGATGATGAATCCAACTGGACAGATCCCGTAGCACCGACCCTCGCCTTGCCTACAGATTCACTGTATCTCAAGCTCATGGCAGTCGAGAGCCGGGAGAGCACATCCCTGGATGAGGATATCTCTGAGGCTGACAGTGTTGTGATGAGTGGTGCTGAGGAATTTCAATCTTGCTCATCTTCTTCTGATCCCTCGGATTCAGACATTGACTGGGATGACTTTGATGATTATTTGCCTTGTCTGATTCCTTCTGAGCCAACAGCCATGACAGAGTGCGAGCCAGTGCAGTTTATTGATGATCCAGCAGGCCGCCCTTCGTCAGCAATTCATGCAGAGCAAGAGTTCTCCCATGCAGACCTGGTAGCATTTACACAGACTTATCAGAAGCCAGATCTGCCACCACCCAGTTGTCCAGAACGGAAACCTCTGCCGCAGTCGATGAAGTACAGATTCCTTGCAGGTGAGCCAGAAATGCACCCAGTCATTATCTCAGCAGATTTGACTGGAGAGCAAGAATCTCGTATGATGGAGGTTCTTGAAAGAAACCGCAAGGCAATCGGTTGGAGTATAGCTGATCTCCAGGGGTTGAGCCCAAATCTTTGCTCTCACCACATTTATCTTGAGGATAACGCTAAGCCGTCGCGTGAGTTCCAACGACGGCTGAACCTGAATCTTCGAGACGTAGTCATGAAAGAAATTTCCAAGTGGTGGAGTGCCGATTTTATCTATCCCATCTCCGACTCCAAATGGGTGAGTCCACTACATGTGGTACCTAAGAAAACGGGTATCACTACAGTTGTTAATGAGTCTGGAGAGGAGATCGCTACCAGAGTACCAACTTCTTGGAGGGTCTGTGTGGACTACAGACGATTGAATGAGGCCACCAAGAAGGATCACTTCCCGCTACCATTCATTGATCAGATTATCGAGCGGCTGGCTGGGAAGAGTCATTATTGTTTTCTTGATGGGTACTCTGGATACAATCAGGTAGCCATTAAGCCCGAAGACCAGGAGAAAACGACATTCACCTGTCCGTTTGGGACTTATGCTTTCAGACGGATGCCCTTTGGTCTATGTAATGCTCCGGCGACATTCCAAAGGTGCATGTTGTCCATCTTCTCGGACATGGTGGGTGACTGTTTAGAGGTCTTCATGGATGACTTCTCGGTTTATGGCGACGGGTTCGACGCTTGTCTTGACTGCCTAGACCGTGTGCTGAAGCGCTGCATTGAGGTTAACCTTGTTTCATCCTGGGAGAAGAGTCATTTCATGATGACTCAGGGGACGGTCCTTGGTCATATCGTCTCCAACAGGGGCATGGAGGTCGATCCGGCCAAGGTGGATATCATCAGAAAACTCAATCCGCCGTCCAATCTGCGTCAGTTACGGTCTTTTCTGGGGCATGTCGGCTTCTACCGACGGTTCATTCAGGACTTTAGTCGAATTGCCCGACCGCTCACTGACTTGCTCACCAAAGACACCGAGTTTATTGTTAATGATAAGTGTCTTGAATCATTTGAGACTCTCAAGAACATGGTTGTTTCAGCTCCTGTCCTTCAGCCACCCGATTGGTCTCTCCCATTCGAGATCATGACGGATGCTTTAGATTTTGCCGTTGGGGTTGTGCTTGGACAGAGGAGGGATGGTTTACCGTTTGCCATTCACTACGCCAGCCGGACTTTGGATGCCGCGCAGCGGAATTACATTGTGACTGAGAAAGAGATGCTGGCCGTAGTCTTTGCTCTTGATAAGTATCGATCATATATTCTCGGATCTAGAGTAACAATCTACACTGATCATACCGCCATCCGGTACTTAATGGCTAAGAAGGATGCCAAAGCACGTCTCACCAGATGGATCCTTCTACTCCAGGAATTTGATATTGAGATTAAGGACAAGCCTGGAGTCAAGAATGTGGTGGCGGATCATCTCTCCAGATTGGAGAATCTTGAGGAATCTGAGCCCAGCGCACCTATCGCAGAGACATTTCCGGATGAGGCGATCTTGGCTGTCACCTCACTCCCATGGTATGCTAACTTTGTAAACTATCTTGTTGCCAAGACAGTCCCTCAGGATTGGCCCAGGCAGAAACTTGAGACCTTCCTAGCTAAGGCCAAGTTTTACCATTGGGAGGATCCCGTCCTTTATCATGAAGGAGGGGATAGTATCTGGAGGAGGTGCATTCCTCAAGAAGAGCAGCATAGCGTCCTCACATACTGCCACAAGCTTGAGGCAGGAGGACATCATTCTGGAAAAAGGACAGCACAGAAGGTGCTTCAATCCGGCCTATGGTGGCCTACTCTCTTCAAGGATTCTGATGAGTTCGTGAAGAGATGTACTGACTGTCAGAAAATGGGAACCTGCGGACAGAGAGACATGATGCCCATGCAACCCATTCACTTCTGTGAGTTTTTGATGCATGGGGGATTGATTTCATGGGCCATTTCCTAAAAGTCAGGGATTCGAGCACATTTTTCTAGCTGTAGATTATGTCAGCCGATGGGTTGAGGCCATCCCCGCCCGAGCCGCAGATGCTAAAACCGTTTGCAAATTTTTGAGGAAAAATATCATTTCACGGTTCGGGGTACCTAGAGTCTTGATTTCAGACGGGGGGTCTCACTTCATCAATGACAAAGTCAGGGCCCTTGCAGACGAGTTCGGCATTGACCATCGGGTTGCCACTCCTTATCACCCTCAGACTAATGGTCTTGCCGAAGTATCGAATAGGGAGATAAAGACTATCTTGCAGAAAGTTGTCCGCCCAGACCGAAAGGATTGGTCACAGCTTTTGGACTCGGTCTTGTGGGCTTATCGGACATCTTTCAAGAATCCATTGGGGACATCTCCCTTTCGTCTCGTCTATGGCAAGCCGTGCCATTTGCCAGTGGAAATCAAGCACAAATCTTTTTGGGCAGTTACTGAGTTGCTTCTAGATCCCGAGAGTATAGGAGACCAGAGAAGAGCAGAATTGGCAGCCCTGGAAGAACTTAGAGATACAGCCTTTTCGAACAGCTTACAGTACAAAGAGAAAGTGAAGACATGGCACGATTCGCATATCATCCATAAACAGTTTGAGCCAGATCAGAGAGTATGGTTGTTTGATTCTAGGCTGAAATTATTCCCAGGGAAATTGCAGAGCAAGTGGAAAGGCCCGTACGTGGTCAGGAAGGTACATGACAATGGCAGCATCGACATATCCGAACCGTCATCTTCCTCTACCTTCCGCGTCAATGGTCAACGCTTGAAACTATATCTTGATCATGATCCGCCGACCATTGACGTTGCCCCCATTCTTCTGGTATGAGATGTGTCCTTTGACTCTCATCATATACGTCTCATACATGGTGATCAATTCTATCCTCCGCTGTACAGATCAACCTATTTATATCACTCTGTTGTCTGTTGATTTATTTTCTTATTTTCTTCTTTTCTTCTTTTCTTGTTCTATCTTCTTTATCTATTAAAAAGGTGTCGCCCTTGTAGACAGTTTTCCATACTTAGGACGTACTTTGTCCTAAGTATAGGGGGGTGCGCACCCCGAGTTTCCTTCATTCTTTTCGATCCTCTCCATTGTCTCCTCTTCTTGTCTATACTTAGGGATATTTTACCCTAAGTATAGGGGGAGACAATCTGAGTACGATCTGTTCATTCCCACCCTTGACCCTCCCTGCTTTGTGTACAGTCTTCTATACTTAGGATTCTTTGATCCTAAGTATAGGGGGACGGTCAACTTCTCATTCGTTTGTTCATCCATTCCTTTATTTATTTATTCTTTAGATTTTCCTATACTCAGTCCGAGTTATGTCTTCTCTTTTCTCTCTGATCTATGAGGACATAGCTCAAGCTAAGTATAGGGGGGTCGTATATACTACGTATATACTTTAGCCATAACTCGTACTTTCGTATTTTCCTAATAATATGGCTAATAATTCTTTAGAATTCATTAAAAATCCTTAATAAAAAGATGTGGTTATTCCTCAAATTCTTTTTGTATTTACTGATTAATAAATCAGGTGAAAATGTTTTTTGCAAAATGTTTGAAAAATAGTTTGAAAATCTTTGTGAACATTTATTGAAAACTATTTTGAAAATATTTTGTTATATGTTTTCAACCTGTGTGTAAAATGTGTGGTTTGTAAAACTTATTTTCTTTGTGTGAAATAAAATGTTTGAAAAATGATTTGCAAATGGTTTGAAAAATGGTTGCAAAAATGATTTGAAAAACCTATATATACTGTTTTGAAAGCCTTTGCAAAATGATTTTCAAATGTGTGTAAAATGTTTCTAAAAATTATTTTGGACTATAGTTTTCAAAAATTGTGTGAAAAGCTTGTGTCAAATAAGTTTGAGGAATATTCACATCACACCAAAATCCACTATATATATATATTTGTATAAAATTGATCACTTACCCTGTAAATTCTTAAAACCCACTTCTTGTTTATATGAAGAAGCACTCCCGTGTACATAGTTTTCACCTTGTTGTCAGCCAAAATCTTTTTGTTTTCAAAAATTCCCAAAAACATTTGCAAAAATTAAAATCCAAAAACATTTGAAAAATCTTTTTGAAAATACAAAAAATGCATGCATCATCTTTTCAAAAGTCCATAAAAAGTTCAAAATCTTTGAAAATTGCATCACAAAAATATTTTCTGCATTGCATTGCATAGCATTCGCATTTTTCGGATTGAGTTTGAGAGTTGAACGAGTCTAAGTAAAATCCGAAGATTGGAGCTTGATTGGACCTTCAAATCTACCTAATAACAGGAACCTTATAGGAACTGGGTTTGAGGTACTTCAGGTCTAGTTGACTTAATTCTTTGAGGATCACGGGACTTGGTTCAATGGATTCTTGACTGCCTAAGTAGAGTATTTCGGAGCACACGCACGACTCTTGTTGATAATGACCTAACTTGGACACCTGCACCTTTCACATGGCTCAACTCAGTTGGAGTGGTGAGGGGATTGGATTTGCCGGTATGAGACGCACACAAGTGGAAACACTTGTCCTCCTCTAGGGAGGGAAGTGCACCCCAACCCGTCCAGTGATTAGGAAGTCTAAAGACAGGAGGCTGTGGGTTGCGATAAAGCTTCAAAAGAGGGATAGTCTATTGGCTCAAGAGGAAAAACTCCTTATGTAAATGTTGCTGTATATAGTATTCAAAAAAAAAAAGGTGTTCAGGCATGTACAAAAATAAAAAGCTTGCAAGTATGTACAAAGTCAATAAGCAAGCTTGAGTTCCAAAGTCATATCATGTGAGCCTCCAGCAGGATGACTTGACTACACTGGTCTTGCATCCAAGGATAGGTAGTTACACTGGCTACCGTCCATTCTTCTCTTCACGCCCTCCTCTTGAGCTGGTTGCCACTTGAACTTAGAAGGGAATACCCCGCTCCTCGAGGATGGAGTTGCTGGATTGGGGAATCATTGGGTTGTCGTACTGGAGAAGTCAGTTTCTTTGTCATTCTAGTTGGGGAGAGCCACCATCACTTACACTGTACAAGTCAGATTCATAGTCGTAAGGGTTTGCATATGAATGGAGATATTTCTGACCTGGCTATTGAGGAGACTTGGACAGAGTTTTGGGATTCTCAAGGACTGTTGGATTTCAAACACGGTTCTCAATAAGGTTCCGCCCACATTAAAGTTCCAAAGGTCCGACTTAAGCTCCAAACTTTGATTTTGTGAAGACAAGTTTGATAATTGAATAAAATCCAAGTTCTTCTTTTTCTTTTCTTTCTTGTCTTTTTGCACTTATTGCATAAGTGTTTGCTAGGGACTAGCAAAGGTAAAGTATAGGGGGATGATGAATCCACATTTCATCATCTTTATTCTATCATTTTGGCACCAAAAACCCTAGCAAATGCCTGTAAATACACTTAAATCAAGCATATTAGCATCCATGCATGTGCATCTAAATAGTGTATAAATTAATGTAATTAAGGCCAAAATTATAGAATAAATAAAGAAAAGAAAAAGAATAAAATATTGTAAATATTTTATGACCCGAAACCCTGAGACCTAGGCATCTTGATGAATAGGTCGACAAGGAATAAAGTAGGGGGAGATAAGGTCAGGAACACAGGAAAAATACCTATACATTTTATTCATTCTTTATTCATTTTGGGACCTATTTTTGGTTTCACTTTTTATACATCAAATAAAGAAACTTTGTACATGAAAGTTGTAGATAAATTTAATAAAGAAAAATACAAAATTGATTTCACAGAAAAATAATGTACAGATAAAAAGTTATGGTCTGAATAAAAATCCAGAATCCCAACTTCCCAGACCCGTATCTCACAAACGACAACTCCAAATGCATAAAACTCACCTTTAATTGTATATAGAATAAAATAATCTATCCAATGGCGGTGGTTTCGCATTTGGCGGAGCTACGGTTTGAAAGTTGAGTTTTGGACCCTCATTGTATACTTTTACATAATAAAATATTCAATTTATTATTTATTCATTATTTATATTTTTATATTTTTATAATTTTGTAAATATTACTTATAATATATATATGTGCATTAAAATTGAAATAAAATGCAAAGAAAAATAAAAATAAATATACTTGTATAAAGACTACATAGGTATTATACATACACTTATACCTATATACAATACACTTGTATTTTGTTAAACATACAAAACAAATCAGAAAAATAAAATAAAAATATATTTATGTATATAAAAGTATGTTATAATTTTACAAAATACTAAATAAAAATAATAAAAATAAAATACCCAAATAAAAATAAAATACTAAACTACATAGGTATTATACCTATATAAGGTTAAAAAGGCAACTTGTAAAAATAAATCTCCTAAAAATAATTAAAAATCAAAATAAAATACTACATAAAATTCTAAACATTTTTTATTTTATAACTTTTATCTAATTCGGCCATTTAGTATTTTAAATTGAATTATCAATAAGTTTTTCCAGGGTTTTTCCTGGTTGGTCCACGTGGACCAACCAGGAGGCCAGGACTGTTGACCTAGGTCAACAGTCTGACCTACACCTTGTAGCCCTTGTCAGACCCGCTTTTGACCCCATTTCCACCATTTTTTTGAGGCCGCCGCTTTCATCCTTTCGTCTTCCACCCTTCACAACTTTTGAAGCTCCAACATCGAGGAACCTCGCCCAAGCATCATCATGGGCTGAAGACCTCTGAATCAAGCCAGGCGCCTCGTTCTTTCCACCCCCTCGTCAACCATACTTAAGCTTCCCCTTGACCTTCTTTTGAATTTTGAACCGCAAATCATCCAGCTCCTTCTCCCCTTGGAGTCGCTCTAGCACCGTGGAGGTGACAGCTCCAGGTCTACACCTTCGAGAGGCGAATTCGAGCGAGTTGGGCGTGTTCCATCCCCACCTCCGGCGGGTGTCCCCGTGAGGTATTCACCCTCTGGCCCTTGGCCATCGAGGCAGCCATTCTTCCCATTTTTATCTCCATCTCGTTCCTGTTAATGTTAGGATCTTTTCGCTCTTAATCCCTCGTCAAATCCCTCATCGAATCGTTCCATAGATCACCTCGCCGGAGCGCAACTCCGGCGAGCCACTATCTCGCCTTCCCTTCCATTTCGAGAGCCACCTGAGGTCGAGGCATTTTGCCCTCGACCTCCTTAACTTTTTTGTGCAGGTACTGAAGCCCATCGAAGCGTCTGGAGCAATTTTGCACTCTCGCCGGAGCACCTGGGACCTTGCAGCTCCGCCACCTCCGTGCGAGAGCACCGGCGAACGCTGGTGGCTTTTGAGGCTTCCAGACGTCAGCTGACACCTGCAGGAGCACCCTCGACCGGTTTAAAAGCTCAATCGTCGCCGTAGCCGGACGGAGGAGCTCGGAGAACTTCACGCAACCGGAGCTCCTCCGTGTTCTTCCCTCTGCCTCCGGGGCCGTCGGATCAACGAGGAGCG
This sequence comes from Ottelia alismoides, assembly GCA_037367405.1. Taxonomy (NCBI): domain Eukaryota; kingdom Viridiplantae; phylum Streptophyta; class Magnoliopsida; order Alismatales; family Hydrocharitaceae; genus Ottelia; species Ottelia alismoides. The sequence goes on along the minus strand of JAZKJV010004329.1, from coordinate 44,308 downwards.
CCCAGATCGCACAGGAGCCGTCGGATCTCCCCACGTGCCCACCTTCCGATCATCGGGGGAGTTCTAATCACAGCCGCACGAGCCCAACCGTCATCGGCGCCCGAGGAGCGGACACGTGGACAAGTGAAGTCGCCCAGCCGTCCGACCGCGCCTAGCGGGGGTAATTTTGCGCGATACCCCTGCCAATTTTGTAATATTTTATTAGGACATAAACTTTCATTAGCCGCTTAAAAGTTTTGTAATATTTGCACAAACACCCCCGTACTTTCAATATTTGCATTTAGGACCTCAGCCACGTCACCTCACGTGACCTGTACACGTGAGGTGTGGGCATTTTGCAGAGGAACCCTCGGACACTTGTGTATTTTGTTTTAGTCCTTAAACGTTCGTATCTAGTATAAACTTTTTGGTTATTTTGCAAGTAGGCCCTCAGGTTTTGAGATATTACAGTTTAGTCCTCGCCAGGCGCGTGCAAGTCACGCGCCCTAGTGGGAAAATTTCTTGCGTGCCCAGGCGGCTTTTGTAATTGCTTTTTGGTGCTATAAATTTAATATTAAGTTCAATATTTTGTGGAAAATTGCATGTATGCCCCTGGATGTTTGATATATTGCACATATACCCCTGCCAGGACTGTTTAATGTTTGGATGTTTGCTCTAATTATTTAACCTATCATTTTAAGTCCAAAAATTCCACAAAAATAGACTTAAGCTCCTGGACATGTGTACTTTGACGCCACAGTTTAGTTTTTGATTTTATCTTATTTTTATATTTATTTAAAATCAAAAACTTGCTTTTTGTGTACTGTCTAGCTTAGAAAATACCTAAAAAATATTAAAACACCTCCAAAAATTCCAAAAAAATCACCTAGTGTCTATTTTATTCTATTTTAGTGTCAGTCCAAAAATCACTAAAAATCTCAAAAGAAAATCACTAAAAATCTAAAAACACTCAAAAACTTCAAAAAAATATATAAAATAGTAGAAAACTCCAAAAATCAAAAATTCAGTTCCTGTTTGTTCCTTATTTTGTACTTTTTATTTGAAAAATAGTGTGAGAATTTTTAGCTACTGGTTGCTAATTTTAAATCCCATTTTATTCACAGCCAGCCCTATTTCCACTGTTTTGCCTTATTTCAGCATTTAAAAATATCAAAAACACCTTGAAAAATCCCCAAAAACCACAAAAACAGTAAAAAATCCCTAAAAATACCAAAAATATTTAATTTCTGAATTTTTGGTTATTTTTGTACCTTTTTATAAATACTTCATCTTGTCTTTTATTAAATTGTCTTTACTTTCCAATATTGAAAAAGAAATAAAAAAATATAAAATATAAAATATAAAAATCAGAAAATCAAAAATCAAAATACAAAATTAAAAATCAAATAAAAAATAAAAAAATTAATTAAAAACCCACAAAATTTATTTACTTGCTTGCTTAGTGTAGACACATCACACACATACTTGAGCACATTTGTTTGAACTACCTTGTTTGCTCCCTGTGTTCGAACTCTCTACATACTTGCACCTATACATCTTTTATGTAGAGTTAAAAATAAATTTGACTCCACATTTGATTGTCATTATTTGATATTTGATTGTGGGTTCATTGTTGATTAATTGCATTTTATTGTGGGTCGCCACAGCGACGTATTTAGACCCTCGATAATCTGCGGTTATCAATGAGTCAATACAACTGTTGAAATCGTCCTTAGCCATCGTAGTCGAGGGGCAATCACCAAGCTTTTCGATGTTAAACCTAACTCCATTGAAGTCTCCAATAACCATCCACAGGGCATCCAAAGAGGCGCAGATGGAAGTGAGGTCATCCCATAGAGCATTGCAGTGTAACGATAGATTAGCCCCATAGACCACCGTGATGGTAATAAACATGCCACCAGAGTTCGAGCAGGATAGGGTGATATCCTGTGAGGAGACAATGATTGGGGAACAAGTCCATCAGCTCTCCTTCCAAAGAACATATATCTGACCTAAGGCAGTATCATTATGTGTCATGTCCCAGCCGTTTTGGATATTGGAGGCAAATTTCCTTCGATTCTCTGGCCCTTCGTTTCAATGAGGCCTATTAGTTCTGCACAAAGATGGTTGGGTTAGCATATAAGGGCCCTAATTTTCTGAGGTTGATTGATGCTACGCACATTGCATACTGCCACAAAAAATAAGAACGGGGCAGGGAGTGGATGTGGAGGCCAACAGAAGTTTGGTCGGCACCTTTGCCTCCGAACAGAGCTTGCTTCTTCCTGTGTGTTTTCATATTCCAAGCTCGATTAGGCTCCATCAGGTTGTCTGATGAGGGGGCATGGATGCTAGAAGAGATGGAGCCCCCTTTATCAACCATAGAGTTAGTGGAGGGAGATTTTAGGACGAACCCAGCAGCTTCCGTCTGCGAAGACGATCCATGGCTTCCAGATAGCGGCGATTTCCTTGAGATGGATGCATGGCGTTGAAGAAAAGACTTTATCCCATATAGGAAGGCGGAGAAGGGCCTGCATGTACTGTGTTTATGAACCTTAGGAATTGGGGCCTTCAAGGCAGAGGGGAGAGATGCAGAACCCTCGGTCTGGGGAGGCACACGACCCTCTACAGTCGCTACACAGTCGTCCAGGACTGGGAGAGATAGGACTGGGACCTTTGTGCCTGACTCATAGGCCATCTCAAGCATGCCCAAAACATCATGAGACTCATCCGAAGGGTTCCCAGTCTCCTGCAATATGAGGAAAGGGCAGGAGACAGAGGGATGATCAAATGAAACACATGTATCACATTTGGGGCCACCATTCCAGCTCAATACCGACCATTTGGCGTGCACTCGAGAAGAATACCAACGGGACAACAACATGTATATGCTTCGATGCGTGGATAGAGATGCAACAACAGGCAATCCTTCATATTGGTCGAAGGCAGTTGCCGCATCCATGAAGAGAGTTGTGCCTAAAAGACTAGCAAGTTTGTTGAGGGCAAGGGCCGAGCAGTGGTTGAGACTTTGATGAATATATGATTCATCACTCTAAAAGTTGAAAATAGAGCTTCGTTACCGAGTAATTAGTTGCATTTTTCTCATTTATTCTACATTATTATCATTCATGTACCTGTAAATAATTTTTTCATTTTAGCATGCATTTTCACATTAAAATAAGAAGCCAAATCCCCTTGTAAATATCACTTGTAAAATATAAATTTTCCCTTATTTGTATCTATTTTATACTAACTCCAAATCTAATAAAATCAACTCTATAGTGTATTGTTATTAACACTAATAAAAAAAATATCAAACAAATACTAACTTGTAAAATTGACCAATAAAACCCAAATCCAAGTTTGAGATTAGGAACCTTAAAATGCACATATCTCTCTCATATAGTGTCTGATTTAGATCTACTCACTTTTATAGTAATATACATTCAAAGATCTTCAAAATAAGACTAATTTCATAAAAATCAGAGTTTATGTGAAACTTAGATTTGGGTCCCTATGTATATTGTACATATTGACTAAAATACCCTTCATTTTATCTTTTTATTTTTATTAATTATTAAAAATCTAAAAAATTAGATTAAGTAGTAAATATTTCTTTCATATTTTCTCTACTTTTATTTTTGATTTTTTTCTCTTATTTAAAAATGACAAAAAATGCAAAAGATAAAATTTGGTATTTTATACTTATAATATACAACACCAAAAATATAATTTGTACATATGGCTTATTTTGATTTTCAATCCTTCATGAAAGTTGTAGATCTCATCAAGACGAGCAACTTGTGTTGACCACTTTTTGATTTGACCCCTTTTGTTATTTCTTTTTTATTTTATTTACATTTATTTTTTTTATTTTTCTAGGTGTGACACGTGGCTGCTCCTGGAGCCGCCACGTGTCACCCTATTATTTATTTATTTATTTCTTATTTTATTTTATTTTATTTTTATTTATTTAAATTAATTATTTAATTATATTTATTTATTTTCTTTTATTTAGTTATAGTTACCTTCACCCTTATTTTTTTATTCTTAAAGTAATTTTTAATTAGACATGAAGGGATTTAGTTCATATAATGACGATATGTCCTCATCCAAATTTTGACTCAATTCGATGCTCATATTCCATTTATCAACCCTACTGATTTTTAACAGCTTCAAAATTGTTGAAATTAACCTTTTTTTTAATTGGATGGGTTAAGAATGCATGCGTATTTGGATGAGACTATATTGTCATCTAATAAACTAAATTCCCTTACGTGTTATTAAATAATACCTTAAAATTTTTAAAAATAATGGTGGAGTTAACAAGGGTGTCCTTTCTTCCCCCTTCCCCTCCAGAGATAGTTCCATTAAACCTTGTGTGTATGTATGTGTAAAAAATTGCATCTAATGGGAATAGGATAAATGAGTCTACCAAAATGGGCAGCCAACTTGACATCTCCCACATTTATATTTGTCCTTCCATTAGTGAATAATCTAGAATAAAAAAATATGATTAATTAAAATCAATCTCTGGTTCGAAATAGTTTCAATTATACTTGTACAACTAAATTGTTTCATTTTTCAAACTAAGGGTGGGAGGGAGTTGCATATGAAGGGGAATTTGCAGTCGGCAGGCGAGGTAAGGAGGAGGGCCCCAAGAAAAAGGGCCAAGCTTGTGGAAGAGGAGGACGGTTTAATGGGGGTCTTGGAGTGTGAAGGGATTGAGCTTGAGGGGGTGGAGGAGGGCTAGCAAAGGAGAGAGCCATGGCTGATTAGGTCGGGGAGTGGATGGGGCCTGGAGTTAGAGGAAAAATGACCCGTCGGATGAAGATTGCCTCACCAACATTGTCGTCGCCACCTCTAGTGACATAATAAGCCATCTCCACTCTTCATTGTGACGAGGCCACCTCTGCCACAACTGCAGGGCTACTTCATCTATCTTCTTCGATAGCAACAGGAGGTGGGTGAACAACCACATTAGCCAACTTCCCGGCATGTCTTTTCAATCCCCCTGCTTCCTCTCTCTTGGACATCTGGCTTGGGTTCAATAAGGTGAAAAAAAGGCACAACACCTTCGCAACTAGTATATAATAACAATTGTCGAACTACACCCCTCACTATCACCTAGCACCAGCTCGCCGGCTAATCAAGGCTGAAGTCCTCACCTTCCCTAGCACTCTTCTAGCAGTTGGCCATCGTATCGCCCTCGATTAATCAAGGCTGAAGTCCTCACCTTCCCTATCACTCTTCTAGCAGTTGGCCTTTGTAGCCACATAGACATTGTTGTGCTCCCTCCGGTGATCTGCTTTGGATGATAAAAAAGCTATCGTCCTTGGAGGCCTATTTGTCATGAAAGAGGTGAAGAAGAAGGAAAAAAGAAAGGATCAAATTACATATATGGGCATGTCTTTAACATCTATTTAGGATGAGAAGGGGTGACAACCAACGAGAGGGACACAAGCGTCAATGGTACAGGAACATAAGTGCACAGCTGTAATAAATGTAGATGCATACGCATGGCTGTGAAAACTTGGAATGGAACAAGAGTAGGAATCCTTAAATTCTTTGATGGGAGAGATAAAGAACAACTGATGTAATCTTTGTGAATATGAATTTATAATCTAATTTCAAAATTCAAGCTAGGATTTTGTTGTTCTTCATCGTAGCTCAACTTGGAACGAAATGGAGGAGTCTTTTCCTTTCTCTCCCTACTTTTTTGGAAAGTGTTACTCGTTTTATTCATGGCATGCATTATATTTATATTTATAACCGATATCCCAACTTTTAAACAAAGATAATAATTTTGACCATTCCAAATACTATTATTACTGTGTGCGCGCGCGTGCATGCGTGTGCGTATGCGTGTGTAGGTGTGCGTGCGCGTGTGCATGTGCGTGGGCATGGGTGTGTGCGTGTGCGCGTGTGGTTGGGGAGTATGCACGAGCCTATATCTTCCATGTTTTTTTTATTTTTTTGGAAAATATCATCACGTATATTCATCTATATATCCCTTCATTATGCCATTCGAATTTTGTCAGAAACAGAGACTTCTATGCCCTCCATCTAGAACGGGTAATTTTAACAGTCTTAGAATTGTTGTAATCGACCAGTGCTAGATGGAGGGGATATGAGTCTCTCTTTCTGACAAAATTCGATTGGCATAATGGAGCTATATATAGATGAATATACATGGTGATATTTTCCAAAAAAAAGTAAAAAAACGTGGAAGATATAGACCCCGATGCATGTAAAATTACATGCACCTGGGTGCATGCTCCCCAACCCCTATATATATAGGAAAAACAAAGTTATTCTCAGGGGACGACCAACGAGCTACCCTTGTCTTATTTTCTGATATTTTTTTTATTTTTTTTTCAAAAATACCGTAATGTATATTCAACACTATATCCATCTAATATGATATTCTAATTTCGTTAGAAACAGAGATTCTTACACCCTCCATCTAGAACATGTCGATTACATAAATTTTACATAAACTAGATGGAGGGCGTAGGAGTCGCTGTTTCTGACGAACAAATATATACGCATATATAATATATATGGGGGAAAAGTAGTATGCTCCCTTGAAGCATGTAACTTACATGCTCTCACCTTTTTTTCTCCGTATTTTTTTATTTTCCTAAAACGAAACCTAATAGAATTTATATCGCGATATGTCACCATGATGTCATCCAAATATCAACTTAATTCGAGACTTATATCTCCTCCATTAAGACTGTTGAATTTCAACGGTCTCAGAATTGTTGGAATTGACCATCTTCATATGGAAGTGTTAGGAACGTATGTTTTACACGAAATTTGAAATACATATTCCACTTATTATTCTAAGTAACCCCCCCTCCCCCCCGAAAATGTTTTATTTCAAAAAATAAAAAAAATGCGGAAAGAAATGTGAGAACATACTTATATGCTCCGAAGGAGCATACTCGTTTAACCTCACCCTTTTAGGTTAAGTCTGGGTCGCTAACAAGGAAAATTGATTCAAACAACTTGTTCAATTAGACTGATTTTTCTAGGATCAAGTTATCAAATGGTAATCTTCTACTCGTATAACTCAAGCTAACACGTTATGAGCTTTGAATGTGAACTATGTTTTTGAGGGATTACGTAATATATTCCCAAAAAGAGATACAATACCAACTTCCGTTGTATTCCATAAACATCCTTAAGAAAATAAAGATGCAAGGGCAAATCCGGTATTAAATTGCAAAGGCTTTGTTAAATCCTTTTTCATCGTAAAAAAGGCCATTTTTACATTTCTTTCCTTGGGAATTTTTTTCAATACGACGTAAACTCCTAACCTTTTTGCAATCACACATGTACGCCTTTATTGTCACAAAATTCACAATAACATCCTTTTATCATTATATGGAATTACAATACTGTTAATTTTGTTAAGGGAATGTTCGGCAGAAAATAGGAAAAGAGATAATGAGAGATAATGTTCAGTAAGAGGGAGAGGATACTGAGAGTAACAACGGGTTATGTTAGATAAAATTATTAGATAAGTAGTAGTTATTTATTTATATTTTAACGGGATTGACCGATGATGGATAGATAATGAGAAATTTTATTTTCCATCTGACTCCGGAATCAAAACATTGACCGCCTGCGGAGAGATAAAAAAGAATAAGAAGAGATATCTCTATTTATTCTTAAAAGATAAGAATATAAGAACATAATTGTAATAGTAAAAAGTTACGAACTCAGGTGCTGTTGAGAAGAAAACTCAGAAGAGCACAAAGTGTAAAATCTCCATAAAAAAAGTCCATATACCCATCAGTGGGGATTCCTTTATTTGTCCCTCATGCGATAGCATCAGCTTTCTGTGGCAGCTGAAATCACTGGGCCCATCTGAATCACATTTAGAATCCATCCATCCCCTCTGCAAGCAGTGTGTGGCAGAGGAGATAGAGATAGAGATAGAGAGAGAGAGAATTGGATTTGGGGAAACACCAGGACTGTCATCCTTAAAACAACTGCAGTGCAGTTCCCCAAAAGATATTCCTGTCTGCTTTCTCATTATAACTTCACCAGAGAAAAGGACGGGTAATAATATAAGGCAATATTTTGTATATGTATTACCTTTATTTATGCTCATACAGGAGTTTATATCTTGCAAGAGAAGCCAATGGACTGTCTCAGAATTTTCTATTGTTATCAGCTGAGATCAATTCCTTGCTCCATACCAAGAAACCAACCACCCAGCTGGAGGAGGGCTTAGACTTTTAGGGTACAGTGATCCATTAGATAATATAAGTTGTTCTGATTAATTTAACTTCAATTAGAGACATTGGGCAGGTCTCATTATTAAAAAAAAGACAGGTTTTTAGAAGAGCCAATGTTCTCTGAATCATATTCCCAACTACCAGATCAAACTCCAGAGATGGATCCCACTCACAGTCCAGAAAGCAACAGCTTCTACTTAATTCCGAGCAGAGTGGACTCCCATCTGCAACTTGCTGCTAAACAAATGCATAAAGTAATGCCTATATACCTTCCGGCAGATAATTATATGGCGGGTGGTGAAGTTGGCTTTTGATTAATTATATGCATAGATTAGATTATGAAAAGGACAATGTGGGATTCCAAAGGAAGGGGTCTCATTGATGTGCGAGTACTTTATTTGATTGGACCCTTCTCATTTGCTGGGATTTATTGCACGTCAGAACCGACCTACTTTGTGAATGTTTGCTTCCCCCTCGTGCTTGCTTCACTGTAGTGTGGATTTATTTGGGGAAAAAAATGGAGTGGAGGTTATAAACTAATGACTGAAAATTGTAGCAATCTTATGCGAATATTAGTTGTTTGGATGATTAGGTGGGTTGGAATGAAAAATATAATATGATGTTACATTAGTTATGAGATGGAACTCCAACCCAGGATTGAGGGGGTATATCAGACTACTCAAAGTAACTTGGCAACCAAAGAAAGAATGGTGGGTCACCTACACCAACAGACCCAATTTGCAGCTTAAACTCACCTCTATTGTCCGGTCATATCTCTTCAATTCTCTTCTCACGCTTGAACCAAACAATTGGTTTGGTGATAGAGCAGTGGATTCCTCAAACAAAAGATCAAGGTTCGAATCCCCCAGCCCTCCTTCTAACAGAAAAAAAAGGTACTGAAGGATTGAAGTAAGGGTATGACCCTTACTATCTAAAAAAATTCTCTTGTCACGCTCTTTGCATAGTTCCTACATTTTAACTTGTGCATATATATATTATAGGATAAATTACAGAAATAGGCTCCAACTATACCTTGACTTTCAATTGCAGGCCTCATTTTTCATCTCAAATACTAGCATATGAAAGCTTCCATGGTCCTTTTATATTGACGTTAAACCTTTGAGGGTTTGCTCATTTGAGGATGAAGGAGGGATCTCCCTCCATGGATGGTCAACATTTAGGAGCTGACGTCAAAATAAGGAATAATGTTTTTCTCACTATTTTCCATTAGAGGAATCTCCGTCAAAAAAATATAAAATACTACAGCCTATCTAACATCAACCCCTTAACCTTACTTATCCGCTCCCTATTACCGAATATAGAATAACAAATAAGTACCACTTATCCATCATTATTTCTCCACAAATTTAGAAAATAAATCAAGTAATCAAATAATTAAGCATAGTTGGGATTTTCTGTAATTTACGCTAAAGTATATGACAAGATAAATTACCTCGTGTGGTGGAGCTGAAACTACCTCTCGGAGAAAGTGATTAGGATTAGTCATCTTAATGATAATCATTTTTCGACTAATTATTACCCTTATTTGGTTCTTTAAGGTCAAATCCAATTAACTTTTTTTTTCAAAAAGATATCTACTTGTCAAAATGGAAGTTTTGAAAATAGGTCACCAGCTAGATATGTGAGCATTGATAAGATTATTGGGAAGCATCTGAGAAATCTTGCGGTGATTTTACAATTTTTTTGATCCATGATGTTGAGTCTGGGTGTGTTTCGGGTAAGCAGATCTTGGGAGAAGATCCACTTCACCCTTTGCATAAATCTGTACTCCCCTCTATTTAAGATATGAAAAAACAACAAAGAAGCCCTAGCCAGAGTGACGGCATGGAACCCTCTTCTAGTGGTTTTCTTCCTTCGACATTGAAGGGTTTCCACTTAAAATCCGTGCGTATCGTGTTTGCTTGTTTGTTCTACATGGTATCAGAGCGGGTTGCTGCACGGTGCTGATCGTCGACGCCAAGGCTGCGATCTCTATCTGATCGTGGGGTTACCTTGGCTTGTTGGAGGTGCTGCGCCCTTCATTTCGCAGTTGTCTTGCTACTCGTTGGAAAATCTGAAGTTTTTTTCTGCCTTGGTCGCCAAAGGGGCTGCGAGTTTTGTGTGTTGTTGTACGTTGGAGGAGAGTGGGACAGAAAGGTCCCCTTTTTCTGTCGTGTTTGTTCTCAAGTAAGCTGTTGGCCTTCTTTTTTCCAGGAAGGTACCCACTCATTGATTGAGTTTTTCATTTCATTTTTTTGTCTCGAAAGTTGTCCATTTGTCCTTGTCTGGTGGACTGCTCTCTGTTGTCATTTTTTACCCTCTTGGTAGCAATGGAAGATAAAAATGAGATTGGGGGACAATATACTAAGATGGACAATTATCATGTTCAAATCACCACTCTCAAGTTGACCAAGGAAAATTTTCTTTTATGGTTGCTACGATCGAGATGGCAATTGCAAGCCGAGGTCGAATTGGATATATTAATGGTCTCGTTTCGAAGCCCGATGATAAAGATCCTTCTTGGGAGAAGTGGTACCTTGAAGACAACCAAGTAAAAACTTGGATTGTCAACTTAGTATCGAGTGAGATACAACATTTAATTCTTCGAGAGAAATCAGCACGTGATATGTGAGTGGTTCTAGAGAGTATGTATGGTCAGAGGAAGAAAGACCTACGGATGTATCAACTGATTCGTGAGATATACAATCTCCGTTAGGGGGAGCTGTCTGTTTCTGCATATTATGGTGCACTAATGTCTAAATAGGAAGATTTGGATTATCACTCTGAAGAATCCTGGAAATGCACCAATGATCAGAAAATTTTCTGAGATAGAGAATGGAAAAACATAACCTTCATATTCCTTGGTGGTCTAAACCATGAATTTGAGAATGTCAGAAGTCAGATATTGAACTCTACTACTATCCTTGGTATTCAAGATGTATACCATCAGATTGAGGCTGAGGAACAGAGGTGGAAAGTGATGAACGGTTCGTCTACGGAAGTTATGAACATGGAAAGGTCTGCATTCATATCTCGTGGAAAGCAGGTCAGGAAGTGCTCTCATTGTAAGAAGTCGGGCCATACTATTGACTAATGTTGGGAAATCCATCCCGAGAAGAAACAAATAAAAGGACGATTTGATCAGAAAAACAAGAAGATTGTGGCTAGTAGTTCAGATCAGATTGGTAATGAGAGGAAGAAGATTACTCCAGACCAAATCCAGGAACTGCAAGCCTATCTAAGCATGTTGAGTACTCAACAAGCGAATTCTTATGAAGTAAAATTACTAATAATACTCTTGCTGTTGCAGCCTAAAAGAAAGGTAATAATTTATGCATTGATGGGTATAAGGAATGGATAATTGATAGTGGGTCTACAGACCACATGACAGGGGATCCAAAACCTTTTAGAGCCTACAAACTAACTTCTAGTAAAGATCACGTGGCTCTTGCTGATGGATCCCATGTTAATGTGGCAGGAAAGGGATGCATCTCTCTTTTAAATAGATTCATGATCCATGATACTCTTCATGTTCCTGACATGCCTTTGAACCTACTCTCTGTTAGCAAGATAACTAGAGATCTGAAGTGTGAACTAATTTTCTCTTCTGATCGATGTATGCTGCAGGACTTGGTGACAGGGAGGAGGATTGGGATTGGTTTGGTTTCTGATGGCCTATATCATCTGCCTATTGAGTCTGCTGCTGCTTTAGCTTCTACTACTCATCGGAAAAAGGATGAGAAGGATTACCATCAACTGATCATGAGATGGCATGAACGTCTGGGTCATCTACCGTTTGGTCCACTTAAGCAACGGTTCTCTGATTTGTTTGAAGGAGGAATGATTGAAAAACTTGTCTGTCATGTCTGTATGCAAGCTAAGCACACCCATGCTAGCTATCCTATCTCTGAAAGCAAGACAAATAATCTTTTTGAGTTAATTCATTATGATATTTGGTGTCCTTGTAGTGTTGCCTCTACTGGTGGTTACAAGTACTTTATTACTTTTATCGACAACTATTCGAGAAGCACTTTTATCTATCTCCTTCGTAATTGTAAAGATGTGATTGTCGTCATTAAACTTTTTTAAATTTGGCTGAGATGCAATATGGTAAGTTGGTCAAGCGGTTCAGATCTGACAATGCTTATGAGTATATGTCTAAAGCCCTTGCTGATGTCTTCCAGGCAAAAGGGATTATTCATGAAACCTCATGTGCATATACCCCCTAACAGAACGGGATTGCAGAAAGAAAGAATAGACACCTGTTGGAGGTTACTAGAGCTCTTCTGTTTCAGAGGAATCTTCCAAAGAAATTCTGGGGTGAGGCCATCCTCACAAGCGCTTTTCTTATCAATAGAATGCTATCTAGAGTATTGAACATGAAAACCCTGTATTCTATGATCCAGCCTGGTAGTAAACCTTTTTTCTCTTCCACCAAAGATTTTTGGGTGCGTGTGCTATTTTAACAACTCTACACCAGCTGCTATGAAGCTTGATGTACGAGCAACCAAAGGAATTTTTTTGGGATATTCTCCCACGCAAAAAGGATCGAAGTATTTCAATCCAAAAGATAGTACACTGCACGTGACAAGAGATGTTATCTTCCTTGAAAATGAATCTTATTTCCCAGTGCATTCCCTTCAGGGGGAGATGGCAGGACATGGTCAAGGAAATGCTAAAGAACTTCTTCTATCGACTACTATAGATGATGAGTTAGAGTTAATCAGCTCTTCAAATGTGCGAGATCAGGTGGGTACCATACCTGAAAGGCAAGAAGAATGGATGGTCCCTATACTCCAACATCAACAAGAAACTCACCATCTATCTAGTGGGCATGAAACCAATCTAAATCCCTCCCTGGATGATCCAAGCCTCTATTCTACAAATCATGGATCAAGTTCTTCTTCCGCAAGTGATCTCGAAGATAATAATGATAGTCACAGTGAAAATGCTGGTGATCAAAATGTTATTGTTATAGGAGACTCTGTTGCTCATAGGCGAGAACGAAGACATATAAAGCCTCCCTCTAAGTATGCGGAGTGCACGAGGTATCCTATAAACAAATTTGTTGGCTACTCTAACCTCGGTACAAATTATAAGTGCTTCATAACTTCTCTTTCTATGTCTACGATCCCTAAGAATGTAGCAGATGCTGTTATTGATCCCAAGTGGATGTGTGCCATGCAAGAGGAGAAGGAGGCTCTTAGAAAAAAACTCTACTTGGGACATCGTGGACATCCCTGAAGGGGTTCATGTAGTTGGCTCAAAATGGGTCTAAACCATAAAATATAAACCAGATGGAAAAGTGGAAAGATACAAGGCTAGACTCGTTGCAAAGGGGTTTATTCAGAAATATGGTGTAGACTGCTTAGAAACATTTGCTCCTGTGAATTAAATGAATACGGTGCGTGTTATCCTTTCCTTAGCTGTTATTAAAGAATGGAAGCTTCATCAGATGGATGTAAAGAATGCCTTCTTAAATGTAGACCTCCAAGAAGAGGTCTACATGCACATGCCACCAGGCTATGAAGAAACAGGAAAATGCTGCAAGTTAAAAAAGGCTCTATATGGTCTAAAACAATCACCGAGAGCATGGTTTGAAAAGCTTAGTATAGTGTTGATCGGGTTGGGATACCATCAAGGAAATGGCGATCACTCTCTTTGTTAAAAGAAATACAAAAAAGGTCTCCATTCTCCTTGTTTATGTTGATGACATGATCATTACTGGAGATGACAAAGAAGAGATTATGCGATGAAACATGAACTTGAAATGGTGTTTGATCTAAAAGATCTGGGTAAGTTGAAATACTTCTTAAGCATAGAAATGGCAAGGTCAAGTAATGGACTTATCCTAAGCCAAAGGAAGTATAGTTTGGACCTTCTAAAGGAAACTGGAAAACTAGGATGTAAACCTGCCACTACTCCGATTGAAGAGAATCACAAGTTGAGCATAAATGATGGGAAACAATTAGATGAAAACTCAAAAGGTCGGTACCATAAACTTGTTGGTAAGCTTATCTATCTCATGCTGACCAGACCTGACATTACTTATGCTGTGAATGTGATGAGCCAATTTATGGATGCTCCCACTGATTTGCACATGAAGTCTATTGAACGTATTCTACGCTATATAAAAGGAAGTCCAGGAAAAAGGCTCATATTTACAAAGAATGATAAGCTCAAGATCGATTGTTACACTAACTCTTACTGGGCTGGGTGTTCAGATACGAGGAGATCTACTACTGGATATTGTGTATACCTTAGTGGCAACCTTGTAATTTGGAGGAGTAAACGTCAATCAGTTTGTGCAAGATCAAGTGCTGAAGCGGAATACAGAGCACTTGCAATGGGTGTCACAGAGATGCTATGGCTCCAGATCATTCCAATAGATATTGGGGTTGACTTTTAATTGCCTATGAAACTCTTCTATGATAATATGTCTGCCATAAACCTATCCAATAATCCCGTACTGCATGACAGAACAAAGCACGTTGAGATTGATCGTCACTTCGTCAGAGAGAAAATTGATTCCAAGGAACTGGTGACGCCATATATAAAGACCGACGAACAAATTGCTGTTGTCTTCACCAAGGTGCTGTCAACCACAAAATTTGCGAAGAATGTTAACAAGTTGAAGATGTATGATCTCTATGCCCAATTTGAGGGGGAGTGTTGAGTCTGGGTGTGTTTCAGGTAAGCGGATCTTGGGAGAAGATCCGCTTCACCCTTTGTATAAACATGTACTCTCCCCTATGTTTAAGATATGAAAAAACAACCAAAAAGCCTTAGCCGGAGTGACGGCAGGGAACCCTCTTCCAGTGGTTTTCTCCCTTCGACATTGAAGGGTTTCCACTTAAAACTGTGTGTATCCTGTGCGTATCGTGTTTGCTTGTTTGTTCTACACATGAGATAAATTATTGCGTGTTCGATGCAAGCACCATGACTTGGGTGTTTGATTTGATTATGTATCAAGTCAAGTCCAACCAATTTTAAAGGGTGTCTGATTTTAACGGATATTCAGATTATGTGAATGGGTCACATGTACTCGTAGATACTCATGGAACTATTTGAAATATTTCTATTTAATTATTAGCATGGATTGTAGTTCTTTTAGCTTACGAATACAGTGGATGCAGATATATCGCCATGATTTTTTTTATAACGTTGACTCATCATCTTAGAACAATGACTACATATTTATTAGGTTTACTAGTTAACTTACCATATAGTTATATTCATTCAAATGAAAGGCATTATAATTTACTATGTTCAAGACCTAAGTTGAAAATTTTGCGAAGGATAACTAGCAATTATGGTGATAGTTAAGGTTGTTTATGGTGCAAATATCTACTCCATTTGCATATATCCCCATCAAAACTTATTATACAATATCTGTTATGATTGAAGTGGTTATCCATTAATGATTAAAGTGGATATCCATAGCATCCAATATCTATCTAATAAAATGAATCACATATTATCCTTGGGTATCTGCTAATAAAAATTGTAGATAAGATAAATGACACAATTATTTTAGAGTTGTTATCAGTTGTGTTCCTCCGAGATATTGCAATAGCAATCACGCATCTCCTTTTTTAGGAATATCCGTTGTGCTCCCGACTTCTTGCCGGTCTATCACTTATGCTCCTCGGGTTAGTTATCATCCATCTTCAACGCAAATGAACGTTAACTTTAGGGACACAAGTGGAAATAAATTCTAAAAAGGGATTGAATGATCTTTGTTGACCCTCTTTACCATCACCCTATTCCTCCTCCCCCCCTCCTCCTCCTTCTCCCCGAACCTGCTCCTCCTCCTCCTCCTCCTCCGCTTGCCGATGCCCTCCTTCCTCGCCTCCCCCTCCTCCCCTGGCTGATGCCCTCCTCCCTCCCCTCCTCCTCCCATTCCCTCCCCTCCTCATCCTCCTCCTCAGGTTGACCCCCGCCTCTCGCCCCTCCCCCTCCTCCCCTGGTTGATGCCCTCCTCTCTCCCCTCCTCCTCCTCCCCAGGGCAACTCCCTCCTCCCCCCTCCCTTCCTCCTCCTCCCCATCCCGTGACCACTGTTGTCCTCCCTCCCCTCCCTCTCCTCCCCAGGTTAACCCCCTCCTCTATCCTCCTCCTTCTTCCTAGGTTGATCCCCTCCTCCTCCTTCTCCCCTTGTCGACGCCATCCTCCCTCCCCTCCCCTTCCTCCCCTGGACGATTCCCTCCTCTCCTCCGTCCCCAATGATGAGCACATCCTCCTCTCCAACCTTGTCGTCTGCAGCCACATCGAGGACCTTGCCCTCCTCGCCCCCACCACCGTCCTGTGCGCCACACCCTCCTCCCCCCTGCACTGCTACACCAAGTCCACCTTAACGACTCCTCATTCACCAGCTCATCGATGACTCTGTCCCCTCCCTCTCCCCTCCTTCTATTGTCACCCTGCATGACACATTCGATGTTATCATCTACCTCAAGTCACTCCTAGAGACCTGCCTCCATGGTAGAAGGATCATCGTGCTGATAATTCATTGATGCCTTCACCATCGATTTCTACCACGCAATCGAGCAGACATTCAATGCAATCGCATCCTTCTCTAGGAGATCTTCGTTTCCCCAGAGCTCAATGATCTCATGGAGATCGTACGACACCTGTGCGCTTAGATTTCAGTTCAAGTCGACAAGTTCTAACTGGAGAGATGCATAGAGATCATGATCGACATCAAGGAAATCGAGAGTGATGCATTTCCTGACGGATCAAAGGTCATGCGACTGTTCGAGAAGCTCGAGATCGATGACCCGTGAGGAGAAGGGGGAGGAGGAGGGTCGAAGGAGGAGGGATGGGGAGAGTGTATGGACACTTATGCCCCTCTTAACTGCATCATGGTTTGAAAAAACTATGGCTAAGTTCAACTTATTGATGGTTAAAGTAACAGAGAGGCACAAGTGATAGAACGACAAGAAGTCGGGGGCATAACTGATATTTCAAAAAAAAGAGGGGCATAACTGATATTGCAATATCCCAGAGGAGTACAACTGATAAAAACTCTTTATTTTAGTATCACAATAATAACATATTAGAACATAATTAACTTACTACAAGTTGAATTACAAAATTATCTGATTTGATCATAATTCGATGTCAATCCTTAACAAGCATACACATAACAAATCAAAAAATAATTTTAGGTAGAAGAATGAACCAAAATAGAAAAAGACTTTTCTTTGATTTTACACCCGACATTAAGCATGAAGTATAGAAGCTAGAAGCTCTTGATAGCATCATTCGACCTAAGGATGAAGTTGTCATCTTTATCACCGTTAGCGTAATATGACAAGATTATAATTATCTAATTACACAGATCAGAGGAAGGTGACGAAGGTGTGATAGAGAAGAGACATCAAAGGATATATACACAAAGTGTTGGTACAATCACTTGAAAGTTTGCAACATTGAGAGAACTTTCTAAGCAAGCTAACCTAACTTACTTTTTAGGTTTATTTAGCAGTAACATGAATAAACAAAAATGCTACAAAAATAGAGCCAGCTTTTGTGATTTTCAATTTTCTAAGCAAGCAAACAATGGAAACAAATTTATATAAAATAATTGATAGAGAGAATCAAAATATCTGCGTAGGCTTATTTTTAGATTTGCAATTAAACAACATATGCACTTGGAATAAATTAAATACCCTAGATCTTGTAAAAATTGAACAGAGTTCAAAAATCCATATTTTTAATGATTTTTAATGATTTTTTTAAAAGTATATAGTGAGATCTATTGTATATCCAAGAATTAAATTAAAAAGAAGTATTATGAAATTTCCATTAAACAATGTAGTTTGACTTGTATGACTAATTAATTCATAAACAATTCATTTCAAGTCCAAAATGTGCCAAATTTTAATACAATATAGAGTTCAAGTTACATAATAAAATGACATTAGAATCACACATATAAGAAAGGATGAAACTGATAATGGTGCCTAAAGTTAGGGGCTATGTTGTAATTTACACACACACACACACATATATGGAAAAAAGAGGCTTCCCCTAGGGGGAGTTCTCTTCGCATGAAACTTGAATGACATAATATAGGGATATAGTTATGAAAAATCCATGGAAGCAATTTTCAAAAAAAAGTGGGGAAAATGAGGTGGGGGAGCCAAGTTAGCTCCCCCCAGGGGCAGCCCCATGTTACCCTATATGGGAAAATGGGGATGCCCCCTTGGGGGATCTAATTTTGCTACCCCGTCCCAAAAGGAACTTATAAGCACAAGCAACTAAAATGTATTTCTAATGTCTAAGGCAACCACTTGCATCTCCCAAAATCTGCGAGAATCGGACCTGGAGACTTAGGGTGGAAGTTCGGGATTTTGAGCTCTAACCTTAGAGATCCATCCTCACACTCTTTTAGGGGGTACGTACCTATATCCAATGAGGCTTTTACTGCCCGCAATACAAGGTTGATTTTATTCTAAATTATTTGTTATCAACTTGCATAATTCAGTCCCAATTTTAAGAGTTGGTTATCACCCGATTAAGGTAACCACAAAATAATCGTGTAACGTACAATCCCTTTTTCCTTTATCCTTAGGTTAGCAAAAATCGAGGGAGAAGGCATAAAACTGATGCAAATGGAAATCATTGATGCATGCAGTCGTTCAGGAATACTTACAGTGATTCCCAAGACTTTCCATGTGGATGCAAGACTGAATTTATAAAATTTACTGTATATGATGCAAGTCGAAAAGTCGCACCTAGAAGGAGTTCTATTAGCGACGAAGAATGTTAATTTATTTGACTAGATAGAATGTACCTTATATGAGTCTCAATGAATCTCATAATATTTTAATGAATATTATGAGAAGTAATTGTATGTCTACGATAAAGATTAAGCAAAAATGACCTAAGATATATCTATTTGAATCGCAGTGCCTTGACCTAATTCGCCACTTAAGGCGAGAATTACTCTTGACACAACCACACAATCAAAGAATAAATTGATGTCTTTTTTACATTCGCGAGAACTCAATCGAGAACTGTTGTAAATAGGAAAATTAATTACAACACAAATTAATTAAATTACAACAAATATTACATGAAATAATTAGTTCTATTTAGTTCAACTAATTCAATCTCTAAGTTGACTTGTAAAATGGTCTCTCAGCTAGAGCTCCAAGCTCTTTACCTTCACGGTCCTCCGGACTTCGTTGGTTGCACAAGCCCTACCACAAAAAAAGATTATGGTTAGACATTCTAAAGATAAATGAACTTAAATGCAATATAGCTAAAAAACAACTAAACAAAAGTAGACACATACAATAAGACAATAAAATTAACCTAAAAAGCTTTAAAAATCACTCAAATAAACAATTAACTCTAAATAAAATAAAATAATGTACTGTGTCCCAAGCAAGGACACCATCTGATGAATCTTTAATTGGTTAATATAACATGCACTCGTTGTAGCACATGCCAATCAACAATCACTCAGAATCGAGAGAATATCTCTGCAGAGAGTTCTTGACTTAAATTTATACCTGGAAAAGTCCAGGATCAAACACATCGACACAACCAATTATTTAATTTAATGAAGGAGTCAATTATCAATTTAAGCGATTTGTAGACTATTTAGTTCAAGCAAGAGGCAAAGAACATAATGCATGCAATTTTTAAATTATTTTATGCATATATATTAAATGAAAAATAATGACACGATGCTAGACATAACTAAATGCGCAACACATAAATATGCTCATGATTAAATGAACTAATTACTTATGAAAATAATTAATAAATTTATGATCAATCAGGGTTATGCATAATGCAATCCAACCACAATTCAATTGTTTTGTAAATCCAAATAGGTTTGAAAAGATGCAAAATTCTCTTTGAATAATAAATTATGAAATAAAGATCATATCAATGAATTAAGTGCACCATAAGAAAGAGCATAAAAGAAGCTTTCAAACACCACTGATTTCATTACATTTGGATTTCTGGTTCACAAGATATTAAAATAATAAGCTAGGGGCACAACGTAATAAAAAAAATAAACTTTTATTAGAAATAAGAACAAAAAGGACTGATATGGAAATAGTGAAACACGGCAGAATGTACTTGTTATTTCACCAGGCAAGACACATCTGCAATTTTGAGGAGTTCTAGGGTTGGTTCTGCAAATTACCCAATATCACATGCACTGAACATGTGACTAGGATAAGGTTCAGGTGAACATCGGCTCGGGCCATGTGTCACACTCTAGTGCTTCGGCAGTTGGTTTAGGCACCCGAACCGTAGGTATGAAGCGTTGCCTTAGAGCAAGGGTTGGAGCTGATCGTGGTCGTCGGATCAAACCTAACAAATCTGATCCAATTGTTGTTTTACTCTTTTTCTTCCCCTTTCACCTTAGGCAACGATGCCTGAGCGGATCTCCAGCGAAGCTATGTTTCCTTCTCCTATCAACTCCACCAGATTTGAAGGTCGTGGAACTTTCGTGAGGGTCCAGTGAAGATTATGATGCTAAGATGGGTGAAAGAACTAAACCCTAGGTTGGTTACCTGGAAGTGATGCATGAAGAAGATGGCAAAATCAATGATGAATCAAGGCTTATTCTGAGGCTTGAGAGCTTCTTGGATTATCGCTCCAAGTTCTGAGCCACAGAACTATGCTAAAACAACACCAAAGAGGTCTGCAGCTTGGCCAAGAGCCAAGGATCTTGCCAGAAATGGGTAATCTATCTATGCCTTCATTCAGACACTCCCTCTGTCACAAGAGATTGAAGAAGACTCGGGCTATCTCTTACAAGGGGAGAATGGGCGAAAATTTCTTGGTGGTGGTGCATTTGAAGGAGATGAAGGAAGCAATTTGAGCAATTTCATGGTGATTTCAACCACCACTATTGATCGCAGAGGTTGTTCACAGAGGCTACGGAGATTAGTACGGAGGAGAGGGAAGTTAGGGCTAAAGAATGGCTGTGAAATCGAAGAGAGAGGATGAAGGAGGAGGTTAGGAATAATAGGAGAAATTAGGGTGGTTTCCATGTTCGCTTCTCTTGGGAGACAAGGGTTGGAGGTTGAAGGAAGTTATTCGACCGTCTGATATCGATCCCAAGGCTGAGATGAAGGTGCCAGAGAACGATTGTGATCAGATCAGCAAATCAACGATGAAAGATGGAGAAGGTGTCTCAAAGGGAGAGTGCCACATGGTGCAATCTGAAGGCGCCATGTGGCCCAATCAGAAATGAGGGAAATATAAAAAATAAATATAATTACAAATAGAATAGTTAGAAATGAATCAAGAAAAATGATGAACATGAAAGTTGTAGTTCTCAAAGAGATCTACAACTTTCATGTAGAATTCAAAAGGAAATAAAGTCATCTATATATATATATAATATTTTTATAAGTAATTTAAATTATTAAATTACTTATTTTAGTTTTTTTATTATTTTTTAGAATTTTAATTTATAAATTATGTTAAATTATTTATGTACAATATTTTACTAATTTTTATTGAGTTTTAATAAGTAAAAAATACATTAAATATAGGCTCAATAATAGTATAATTAATATACGATAATTAGAGCTCATTATTTACAATACAATGAATATTATTTGATGTTAACAGTGAGTGAATTTTATTGATTTTCGTAGGCTAGAGAGATGATAAAGATAAATAATGTAGGTGAATCTGGGATTCATCAGGAGGGCAATGGTTGAGGGTTCTAGGGAGAGGAGGAGGGAAGGGTTGTATGGGGAGGGGAGGTGGACGGAGGAGAAGGTCAGGGGAGGAGGAGGCTGGGGAGGACGAATCAATGTGGCGTCGAGGGGGAGGGGGATGGATTCTAGGGAATCGGGGTAGGGTAGGGAGTTGAGGGAGGGAGAGGGAGGCACGTAATGGGGGGAATAAAATGTCATTTCTCAAATTTAGGGTAATTTTATTCATGGTAGTCAAATTGATCAACACGCTATGTTTTTACGACGTTCATGTATGCGCGACGGTTCACCGATCGCCATAAATAATTAATAGAGTATGGACTTGATATAGGATGTCTCTTACCTTAGAGATTACACACATCAAAGCTAACAATGCCTTTCTCTAGTCATTTGCGAAACAATGTAGAAAATATTTCTGTATCCATGTGGTTTCACATTTTTTAGTATTTATTTTTTTAGTTTTTAATTTTATAATTTTTAAGGTTTTGAAATATGTAAACTATTTATAATAATTACTAATAATATAACTTATATATAACTATATATAGTTATATAATACACTATAGGGTAAAATAAATATATATAGCTAAAAATAATAAAAAAATTACAAAATAAAATATTTCGTATGTTTTATACTTTTCTAATATTTTTGTGATTTTTCAGGATTTTTCTAATTTTTTTGGTAATTTTAAAATCCTAAATACACAAATCAAGGACTTTTTATTTCGACCGAATTATTTTGGAATTTAAAAATACTAAATAGGGTCAAAATTTTCCAAAACTAATTTTAGTTAATAATATAAATAAAAATAAAATTTAGAGATAGAAATAAATATTTTGTATTTTTAAATGTTTTTTATAATTTTTATAAAGATTTTATTGCTTTTATATTTAGAGATTTTCTTTTTCTATTTTTAGAGATTTTTTGTTTGGAGATACAAAATACAATAATAAAAAAATATTTTTTCAGAATTTTAAAATACAGTATTATATATGTTTTTAAAGCAAACAAGGATTAAATCGTGATAATTTGATTTTTAATAAATAGAAAAAATGCCTAAAATACAAATCTAATTATATACGCAAAAGATATGCAAAGAGGAACAAAACCCTATTTTGTCATGATTTTTGGAGCATGGATGATATTTTTAGAAAATAAAAAATAACACAAAAATTAATTGAACTACCAGGGGTACATTTGCAATTAAAATAAAAGTTAGGGACTATAATGCAAAATATCCAAAAGTTCTGAACTAAAAAAAACTAAATTTAAATATTAATCACTAATTACAAGAGCCAAAGAGGTTTACATGCAAATGTCACACAAACTCATACGCACAAGCACATCTGCCTACATGACTTGGACTGTAACACAAATGTCCAAAATTAAGAGGGTTCATATGCAACTAATACAGAACATAATAGACACGGTCAAGGAATGTTTGGACTAAATATTAATTCAAAAAGGTAGAGGGGTAATTAATAAATTACCCAAATCCGACGCTGTTGAACGGCTGTGATGGCACCACGTAGGCACCACATAAGTCGATCCGACAGTGGAGCGCACGTAACATTTTGCCTCACGTGGACGGCTTCGATTAGATCTGGACGATAACTGGGTGGCCTCCCAGAAAAGGAAGAACACCGAAGATGGTGAACTTCGATCACCGATTCCAGCTACGTTCGGGCACGATTCTTCACGTCGACTAGCTCCTCAGCTTCCTGGAAACTCTTCGCTCCTGCAGATGGCTTCAGCAAGGCTCCATATCCCCTCGATCGGGACATGGGTGTATCTCTTTCTCGCATGACCTGGGAGTGGTTCCGAGGATCAAATCACCTCTCCATGCTTTCGATGAAGCTCACCCCAAAAATAACAGCGAGAGCTGCATAGATGATGAAGGTGACAAGGCTCCGGCAATACGGAGGAAGGGGGGCCTCGAATCATTTCGATTCATGTCCGATCGAAGGGGAAAATAGGAGGATGAGATGTAGAACACATCAAGGGTTGAAATGTAGTGGTCAACAGGTCATATATCAGTCAAATCATAGTGGAATAGGACCTGGAGCTCAAGCTCCAAGCGAACAATGAAATTGGATTAACAACTAATCTGCTGGTCTAAATGCTAAAATAAAAACAGATATGAAATCAGATAATCATATTACCTAAGAATGACGGGAAAAGGGGTCTCATTGTGGCGAAACCATGGGCTGAACCTCACAACGGCAAGGTGGCTGGAGATGGCTTGGGTGTACTCATCCTCGACTCCTCCTTACTACGAACCACAGAACCAGCTCATGTCACAAGCGGTAGTCCAACAAAGGTGATTCTATCGGTTAAGACTCAATGAAGAGAAGTCAAATCGGTAAAGGGGGGTGGAGGTGTAATATTTATAGGTGAATTTTGGGCGATTTTTGATGGAGGTTTGCGTGCGAAGGACGAGCGGTTGGTAAGGGAGCATGGGTCGACAAAGAGAAGGATCGTGGGGAGATCAAAAATGGCGAAGCTCAAGGGCAAGGATGTGCGTGGTCTTGTAATGAAAATGGGGAGAAAAGAGTTCTCCCATGAGTTTTGACACGGGTCAGAACCTAGGGTGAGCAGTTGACCGCCCGGTCAATGAAGAAAAGGTCTTGGGTTGGTCCATGCGGACCAACCAGGAAAAAGATAGTAAAAAATTCTTTTGTAACTTTGATTAAAAACATTAAACAAATTAAATAATTTTTGGTGTAAAATAATTTTTTTTTCAAGTTTTTGTAGTATTCGTTACATATTTTTATTAATTTTCTTGGCGTATTTTATTGTTGTTTTATATTTACATGAATAATCATAGGTATTTTTACCTATGTATCGTATATTTATTTTTATTTTGCATTTTAAATTTTATTATTTTATATTCATATTTTATAAATTACAACTTATTTCCATATACATAAATATATTTTATTGTATTTTTTGAGATTAATTTGCACACTTAAATAAATAGATGTATTTATTATATAGGTATATGTATAGGTAATTCATCTATGTATTTTAATGTATGTATTTATTTTAGTGTATTTTTACTGATTTTTTATTCTAATTATGCACATATACCATAAATAATATTTACAAAATTATAAAAAATAAACTAATGAACAATATAAAGAATAAATAAAATGAATATTTTATTCATGTATATTGTACAATAGGGGTCTAAACCTAACTTTTGCATCTTATATCCAAATTAAATGAAACCACCGTCATTAAATAGCTTATCAAAAGTTATATACAATTAAAGTGGTTTTGATGAAATTTGAGTTCGTGTGGAGAAGATATGTATTTGTGAAGTTGAGATTTTGGAATCTTATTTTGAGTGTAGAATGTACATTATATATTATTTCTATGTTTAATCAATTTTGTATTTTTCTATTATTTTTATCTACAACTTTCATGTATAGAGTTTCTTTATTTGAGGTATGAATAATGGAGAATAAAGTAGACCCTAAAAATGAATTATTGAAGAATAAATAATTGTATTTTTGGCCCTTATCCCCCCTACTTTATTCCTTGTCGACCAAGTCATCTTGATGACTAGGTCTCGGGATTCAGGGTCACTCAACACCTATGGTGCTTCCTTTCTTTTCCTTTTCTTCCTTTATTCTTTAATTTTAAAATTAAATACAATAAATATACAATATTTTATATAGTATTTTGTACCATTTACATAGTGTTTTTTTTGACAAATTAATGATATATATATATATATATATGCATTTACCTAGGGATTTAAGGCTAAAATGAAAGAATAAAGGTGATGAAATAGAGATTCATCACCCCCTATACTTTCCTGTGCTGGACCCTAGAAAACACTTATTTCTATAAGTGCAGAAAAGAAGATAAAGAAAAGAAAAGGAAAGAACTTGGATTGATTTTAACTTTTAAAAATGTCCTCATAATATCAAAGTTTGGAGCTCAGTCGGGTCTTTGGAAAATTTAGTTTGGTCGGAACCTTATCGGGAACCAGACTTGCAACACAAGAGCCTCTTAGAATCACTAGACTCTGCCCAAGTCTCCTCAAAAGCCAGTTCGAACACTTCGATGTCATACACAGTCCCTTTTGACTATGAGTTTATCTTGTACAATGTGCGAGATATGTAGCTCCTCTCGGTTGAATTGGTAAAGGTCTATCTTCTCCAACATGGTGACCGTAATTCCCAATCCAACAACTCTTTACTCGAGGAGCGGGGCATTCCCTTCTAAGTTCAAGTGCAACCGACTCAAGAAGAGGAGGTGGAAAGAAGAATAGATGGTAGCTAGTGTAACTACCTATCCTACGATGCTTGATCAATGTAGCCAAGTCATCTAGCTGTAGGATCACACACATTTGACTTTGAAGCTCAAGCTTGCTTATTGTCTATACATACATGCTCCAATGGGAATTGATTTTTCTTTGACTTTTGCCCATCTTTTCTTTTTGGAGTTTTTGAATATGTGTTTTTCTTCTTGTTTTTGAATACTATATACAACAGCATTTACATAAGGATTTTTTCCTCTTGATCCAGTAGACAATCCCTCCTTTGAAGCATTATTGAAATCCATAAGTTATGTCATTAGACCACATGTCTACTGGATCGGCTTGGGGTACAATGGCTACAAATGTCTGACTTCCGATGTTTCCATTAGCTTGTGTCTCATGCCAACAAATCCAGCCCTCTACCACTTCAACTGAGGTGAGCAAAGTGCAAGGTGCAGGTGCGCAAGCTAGGTCAGTATCAACAATAGATGTGCGTGTGTTCTGATTTCTTAGGCAGTCAAGATGACATTGAACTAAGTCTCCCAGTCTCAAAGAATTAAGTCTAGAAGATATGAAGTGCCTCAATTCCAGTTCCCATGAGGTTCCCGTGGTTACTTGGAATAAGGTCCAACCAAGCTCCAATCCTCAGATTTTATTTAGACTCGTTCAATTATCATCATCAATCTAAAAAATGCAAATGTTACACACAATGTAAGGAGAATATTTTTGTAATGTAATTATCTAATTTTGAACTTTTTATGGAATTTTTAAAAAAACGTTTTGCAAATTTTTATGCAATTTTTGAAAAATAGTTTTCAAATGTTTTTGGGATTTTTAGTTTTGCAATTTTTTAGGGATTTTTCAAAACAAAAAGAGTTTTATTAAATATTTATGTGAAAATATTTACACTGAAATACATCTTGTTATTTACAGGAATTGGGATTCAAGAATTTACATAAGATATTAATAAGTTTGTAAAGAATTTTATTTGTTTGGATTATGTACAGGGTTCTCAGAATAATTTAAAAAGATTTTTGCAAACATTATGAAAGCTTTATTTTGTAAACTAATTTGATATATTTTTTTACAAACATTTACAAAGTTTGAAAATCATTTTTGCAAAGATTTTTCAAACAATATATATAGATTTTCAAATATTTTTGCAACCATTTTTGAAACCATTTCAAATAGATTTTCAAAATATTTTATTCAAACAAATAAAAGATTTTTTTACAATCAAAATATTTTTACAAAGGTTGAAAATATTTTACAAAATATTTTTCAAATAGGTTTCAAAAGATTTTTCAAAAAGATTTTACAACCATTTTTCAAACATTTTGTAAAAGCTTTTCAACCTAATTTAGAATATATACAAAGATTTGAGTTTGTGTTTTAATTTTTTTATTAGCCATATTATTATTAAAAATACAAAAATACGAGTTACGACTAAATTGTATACAATGTATATATGACCTCCCTCTACTTAGCCTGAGCTATGTCCTCATAGATCATAGAGAAAACGAAGACATAACGTGTACTAAGCAGAGGAAAATCGATACTACAACGACTGGATAAAGAATAGGCAGTCGACCGACCTCCCTATACTTAGGATCAATTAATCCTATGTATAGTAGAATGTATTCAACATGCAGGGATGGTCGAGGGTAGGAATGAATAAATCAACAACTCATCCTGTCTCCCCCTATACTTAGGGTAAAATATCCCTAAGTATAGACAAAAATAACAACAGAATAGGAGACCGGTGAGGGAATCAAAGAATGAACAACCCGAGGATGCTCAACCCCATATACTTAGGATGAAGCATATCTTAAGTATAGCATAGATAAAAGGGGTAAGTGCAACACGGAAGAAAGAATTTGAAGAATGAAAACGAAATGAAGAAATGAAGAAAAGAATAAAAAGATTAATTAATCACAAATGTTTTTTCTATGCCTCGTCTGATTCTACTAATGTTATGGCATGAATTTCATCATCATAGACCATAGGTACTGAATCCACTATGGACATGAACGTATCATGCTCAAGATAAGGTTTAAGTAGCTGTCTATTGATTTTGAATGGTTGTGCATCAGCTGACAGTCCAGATATCACGGTGCTTCCATTTTCGCGCACATAATTTACTACAAAAGGCCCGATCCATTTTCTCTTTAACTTCCCTGGGAATAACTTGAGCTTTGCATCAAACAACCAAACCTTCTAACTTGGTTCGAAAGTCTTGTAGCAGATGTGCTTGTCATGCCACTTCTAGACCTTCTCATTGTACATTAGGTTGTTGTCATATCCAACAAGAATTTATCGACTTCCTACTTTGGCCAATCTTGTGGAGTTTTCATGGATACAAGATAATTGACAATATTCGGTGAACCAGGTGTGCAAGGTGGTTGACAGAATTGCTTCGTCCGGGAAGGTTTCAGTAATTGGCAGTAAACTCTGCTCAGGAGTGTCGGGCTCTGCTAGTTTAGATAAATGACTTGCCACCACATTTTTAACCCCAGGATGTCACGGATTCAAGGTCAAATTCTTGAGGTAGAAGGATCCAGCTAATAAGTTTGGGTTCGACATCATTCTTGGCTTTCAAGTACTTGATGGCAGAGTGGTATGTATACACTCTCACTTTGGATCCAAGCAGGCGGGATCTGAATTTCTCTAGGGAGAAGACGATTGCCGGCAGCTCTTTTTCAGTAACAATGTAGTTTTTATGAGCTTCATCCAGAGTCTTGCTAACATAGTGGATCACAAATGGTATATTGTCTCTTCGTTGTCCCAAAAAATCATTCCAATGACATAATCTGATGCATTTGTCATGATCTCAAATGGGAGAGACCAATCTGGCGATTGAAGGACAAGGGTCTGGGTGATCAGTTCATTCAGCTGATTCAATGCCTGGAGGACCCTTTCATTGACAATAAAATCAGCCTCCTTGCTCAGACGCTCAGTCAACGTGCAAGCTATTATACTGAAATCTTTGATGAATCATCGCTAGAAACCGATGTGCCCTAGGATTGACCTGACTTGCTTCAAGTTTATTGGTGTCTCAAGTTTGGAAATAACATCCACCTTCCTAGGGACTACTTCTACGCCACTTTTGAGATGACATGGCCTAGCACAATACCCACAACCACCATAAAATGGCTCTTCTCTCACAAGAGCAGAAAGTTCACTTCACAGGATCTCTTCAAGACTCGATCTAAATATGATAGTTACTGATCAACTGTCTCTGTAGATCAAGAAATCGTCCATGAACACGTCAAGAAAACTTCCAACTTCCAACCATATTTGCAAATACAACCAACATGCATCACTGAAATGTGGTCGGGGCATTGCACAACCCAAATGGCATTCTGCGTAAGGTGTATGTCCCAAATAGACATGTGAAGGTTGTTTTCTCTTAATCTTCAGGAGAGATAGCAACTTGGTCGTAACCAGAGTAACCGTCCAAGAAACAAAAATATTTCTTCTTAGCCAATCACTCAACGATCTGATCGATGAAGGGGAGCGGGAAATTATCCTTCTTGGTCGCTAAATTCAGTCGTCTATAGTCCATACATATGCGCCATGATGTTGGTACTCTAATTGCGATCTCCTCTCCTTTTTTATTCTTGACCATGGTGATCCCTGGCTTCGTTGGCACAACATACAAGGGACTCACCCATTTCGAGTCGGAGATGGGATATATGAATCCCGCATCACACCATTTCATGATTTCATTCATAACAACCTCCCGAAGATTTGGATTTAATATGCATTGAAATTCACAGGAAGGCTTGATGTCCACTTCAAGATATATGTGATACAAGCACAATGAGGGGTTTATCCCATGAAGATCTAAAATTTTCCAGCCTATCACCTTCTGGGTTCTCTCTAGAATATCGAGTAGGCAAGATTCTTGTTCCTGTGTCAACTGAGAATTGATAACTATAGGGAACATGTTTTACGCTCCCAGAAGGAAGGCATATTTCATGTTAGTTGAAAGTGGCTTGAGCTCAGGAGGTATCTGGCTTAGCTCAATGGTGACTTCAGTTACTGTGTAGGGCGACGGTGTCAGAGCTTTCAACTGTATGGTGTGGCATGTTCACAAAAATTGTCAATGATTTCCTCCTGCTCTGTCAGGGATAGGTGGCCATAGATATGTTCTTCAGGTAAATCAACAAAGATCTTATTATCAAGGATATATGGGAACTCGACTGTGTTGTCCATTTTTTCCTTTGTGGAGAGGAATTCATGGGTTTCGATGGCATCCATAAAAAGATTATTATCATGGATTTTTAGCCAAAATGTCACAGTCTTTTGTTCGTTATTTTGCCGGCTAGCTCTCGTCTGATGCATGCTCAGTCGGTTTTGGCACATAGATCTTCTCAATATGCCCCTTTTAGTTGTTGAATGGAAGGTGATTCCCGGTGCCACAATCCACTACTGCTTCGACTTTTCGAAGGAACGACCTTCCAAGAATTATTGGGGTATGCAAAAGAGGAGCTGAGGTGTCCATGTCGAGTACTATTAAGTCCACATGGAATTGCATTCCCTGGATAGTGACGAAGACATCTCCAAAATTCCTCGGAGCTGCTTGATGGAAATGTTTGCAAATTGCAGAATCATTCTTGTAGACTTAAGGGTCCCAACTCAAATTCTTTGAGTAGTGAAGTAGGCATTAAATTTATTCACAATCTGTTGTCAAGGAGTGTTTGATCGAACTCCTGGTCGAACATCTGACATTTGACTAGAGGAGTGATGAATCTCCATTTCGTCACATTTATTCTATCATTTTCACCTTAAACACTTTAGCTAATTCATGTAAATACTCTTTATTTGTACAAATTAATATTCATTTTTTGTATAAATACTGTTATAAAATACTGTTTTTATTGCTAAAATTATAGAACTAAGAAGAAAAGAAAAGGAAAACATCAAAGGTATTTTGTGACCCTAAACCCTGAGACCAAGTCAAGAATTGATTTGGTCGACAAGGAATAAAGTAGGGGGAGATAAGTACCAAAATCACACATAAAGTTCCATTTAGTTATTCATCATTAATTTATTTTTGGGACCTATTTATTTTCCATGTTTATACCTCAAATAAAGAAACTTTGTACATGAAAGTTGTAGATAATAATATATAGAAAAATACAAATTTATTTCATACAAAAATAATATACAACGTACTTTTACACTATAGATAAAAAGCCAAAATCACAACTTTCCAGACCCATATCTCTCAAATAAAAACGCAAAATATATCAAAATCACCTTTAATGTATATAACTTTTAATAAGCTATTTAATGAAGGTGTTTCATATTTTCTGATGTTAAGTGTGAAAGTTAGGATTTGGACACCTATTGTACAATATACCCAAATAAAATGATCATTTTATTTATTCTTTATTCTTTTTATATTTTTATAATTTTTATATTTTTGAAATATTTTTTATAACATATTTACATACTAAAACAATAAAACCATAATAAAATATCAAAATAAAATATGTATATAAAATACATAGATGAAATACCTATACTTATACCTATATATTTAATATACCTATTTATTTATGTGTATATATTACATCAAAAAAATATATAAGTATATAAAAATAAATTGTAAATATATAAGATACGAAAATAAAATAATAAAATCAAAAATACAAAATAAAAATAAAAGATACAAAATATAGAAAAATACACTTATAAATAAAACCCTAAAAATTAACCTGTAATTAATAACATCGAAAAAATAAATAAAATTATAATAAAATACTATAAAACCAATAAACATTTTTTTAGAACCTAAAAAAATAAAATCATTTATTATATAATTTCAATTTATTTTTGAATTTTAATCAGACTTTGTCTTTTTACGGATGACGTGGTCCAATCAGGCCACGCCATCCGTTAACCTCGGGTCAACTCTGACCCCAGATAGTAGACCTTGTCAGAACAACCTTGCGACCCTATTTCTCAAATTTCTACCCACTAATAGGTCACTCGAGGAGGTTAGGTCCCTCATAGGATATGTTCCCTGTTCTTCCTAGATCTTCGCCGACTCCTCTCCGTGGGCCTAGCTCCATCGAGGCACCCGTGATTTGCCCTCGAACATCACCCCGTCGTTCACCTGCACATAAGACCCTCATCCCCCATTTTGATTTTGGCTCAGTTTTTCCTTGATTTTGACCCCTCGGAATGCCCACGGTCTTGGGTCTTGTGACAAGAGACTCGGCCCATGCTTTGCAGTAGGGAAGGAACAAGGTGGAGGCTTTGCCCAGACACGTCTGCTGATAGCCGGTGTGGAGGTGCCATCTCACGGTTCTTGGCCTCTCGAAGTTAGTTCTTTCGCTTATTAGTTTAATTTTAGCCTTAGGTTTGTTTCAGTGTATGCATTTCATTGTGAGTTTGATTTGTCATTTTTACCTAAATTAGTATTGAATCTCCACTGGAGATCTAGCACTCCAGTGTCGTGTGTCTCACTGTGAACCTCCTGTTTGCCACCCACTTCCACTCCATTTCATACTCCCTTCGCTTCTCCATTCACCAATGCTCTCCATTCACCTCAAACTTGTTGGGATCGAGTCCCTCAAGCTTCATCTCCACCACACCACCGGAGCTCTTCCGCCATGACTCCATTCGCCACCATTTTCCCAGCTCACTGGTCTAGGCACTTTGCCCTGGACCTTAGTGTTATCTGTGCAGGTCCCCAGCGTAAAGGAGCCCATCTGGGCTCAGATCGATTTGACCTGAAGGTCTCCATGTCACACATCTTCTTAGAGCCCCGGAGCCACCTCCTGTGGGTCCTGGACCTGTCGGCGACTACATGAAGCTGCGGACTTCCATTGGGCATCCATCGAGCATCTTGGAAGCATGAGAGACTCGTTGTGCGAGGAGAATCGCCAAATCGAAGCGACCCCAGTTCATGGTCTTCCCAGTTCATCGAGGCGCCCTCTCCACCGTTGGATCACAAGCTCCTCCCAGTTCTAATCTGGGTCGTTTGATCGTGGCTTACTTGGACCATTGGATCCATCTGAGGATCGAACCACAACCACCCATCTACGAAGCGACATCTTGAAACGTGGGTGTGACACGTGGTTAAGTGAGCGCCATTAGACCGTTCATCCGTGCCCTTGGGATGGGTATTTTGTACTTCTAACCCCGACCATTTTTTATTTACTATCTAGCATTAAAACCTTCATCTGCCCACATATTATTTTTGTAGTATTTGCAAAAAGGCCCTCGAATTATTTTTATTTACATTATAGTTCTTACCAACTCACCCCACGTGCGATCCCACGTGAGGTGGGAACTTTGCACCAGTGCCCGTGAAATTTGTTGTATTTCATTTTGGCCATAAAGTTTTTACTCTAGTTATAAATTTTTGGATAAATTGCATTTTGACCCCATGATTTTATTTTAATTATATATGCCCTTGTCAATTTGTAGTTTCTTTTTGTTGTTTCTCATTTATTAAAATTAAAAATTATGTATTAGATGCTTGATATGTCAAAGACTTATGCCACATTTTTGTATTTTAATTTTAGGTATTTTTCCTATTTTATAAAAATAAAAAACAACAAAAATATTCCCTGTTAAGCTTATAAAATACCAAAAAATATAAAACTATTTTGAAAAATTCTCAAAAAATTATATTTTATCTATTTAAGTATTTTGAGCCTTCAGAGAAAAATTCTAAAAAAATAGAAAAAGAAACTCTGAGAATTGAAAAACCCCAAAAACCCTTCTAAAAGTCTAAAAAACTCTTAAAACCCCCCAAAATAGTGTTTTCTATTTTATAATTTTCTTGATATCATTATTTATATATTACAATTGATTTGGAAAATTTTGGGTATTATTGGCTATTTTTAATTTCCATTTCTGGTTCAAGTTATTATTTAATCCATGATTTGGGATATATTTAACTTTCAATATATATATATAATAGAAAAATTCACTAAAAATCATAAAAATAGTAAAAAATTATTTAAAGTATAAAAATAATTAATTCTTTAATTTTAGTTATTTTAGTTATATTTATATCCATATTATCCTATAGTGTATATATAATCTTATATATTCTTATATTAGATAATTAAAAGAAAAGGAAATACAAAATCTAATAATATAAAAAGAAAATATAAAAAGATAAAATTGAAAACAAAATTTAAAAATATGAAATAAAAATAAAATATAAAAATACAAAATTTAAAACCCACATAAAATATAGGCAAGAAGCACACATCACATTTTTCGCACTTTATTTTCACTATCTATCCAGTTTTGCTCCTTGAGTTCGACACTTTACACTACTTGCACTGTACAAATATTTTATAGAGTCAAATAAAATAAAATTTGACTCCGCACATTATTTTCATTGCTTGATTTAATTGTGGGTTAATTGTTGATTGATTCAGGTTTCGTGAGCGGTCGCTTCAGCGACATTGTAGTTCTCGCCTTGTGTAGACTAATCTAGACCCTCGTAAAATTCGTGTTCATCAAAGGGTGCCATTGCCGGGTGCAACTGTGCATAGACTGGTTTTGCCTGATTGTGTCTTTTTGTTCTATATTTTCCTTTATTTATTTTCTCTTTTATTTGATATTCATTGTTAAATTGTCTAACCACTCTCCTTGTTTGGAATTGTTGCGAGGATGCGGATCGAGGGAGGAGCTCATTTAGGAGCGCCCATGTACCCACGTGAGGTGACTTTCTGACCTAGCATTAAAGAAGGACTTTGAGAAATTTTGAAGACAGAATTTTTGTGCATTTTATTAGTTATGTGATTTGTATTTTAAGAGTGAGAGAGAGTTTTTATTGTAATAACTTGGACTCTCTAGGACACTCTGCCACATCGCATGAGGTCCAGTGCCTGAGGGATTGTTCCCTTGGGGCCTAGTTTTCCGAGTTTTCATCGCTTTTTCTTTCATTTGTTTTTTGAGTTTTCGATTTTTCTTTATTTTGCGTGATTGAGCCCTAGCCTAGGTTCCCTTCTCGCGAGATTAAAGCCAAACATCTAATATCATTACATGTACCTATAGTCTCATTTGGATTTAGACAAATTTAATTTTTAATTATTTGGATTTGAGACCGCGTGTCGAGAGAGGTTGTATACAACACTTGCAGGACCCGTTGTGGTGGGCACCGATTGGCATCAAAGACCGGTCCTTGTTCTCGTTTCTGAGTAGTTGACATTTTGCGCTTCACATTAATAGAAATTCTTGTACTTATGGCAATTTCACCAGCTTGCATTGCATATAGATAGGTTTCAATTCTGCTTAGCATCTTGCACGAAGAGAGCTGGAGGCAAGATGAGCATTTACGCTTTAGCATGCATTATTGATTTCACCTCGCATTGCTTTTATGACTCTCTCCATCTGATTTTGATCATCTAGGATTGCTAAAAAGAATTTACTCCTCGTTTGGCATGTGTATTTTATTAAAAATACAAAAAATCATAACAAATAAAATTAGGACTGTTAAAGTTACTTGACCCTTAAATCAATCAAAAAAGGAAAAATCTTTGTCTTGGACCGAGTAATCCCCTCATTGTATCCGTTTTAGATTGCCCACATATACTGTAAGGATTAGGGCCAAAATCCCAGGCCTCCTAAGTGTTTGTACAACTTTTGTAATCCTCACCTAACTCTAAAAACCAACAAGATAAAAGACACACGTTGGCGGTCCTCACTGAGTTGATTAGGTGAATTGAGGGGTTGTGTTTGTTTTGTTTGTATTTGTTTGTGTGCATCCTCGATCATCTCTGCGCATTTATGCCTTTTTCTCATATCTCTTGACTTGACCATCATGCTCTCCCGATCATTTTCCTTTTGTTTTGAGATGGCCGACATGAGCAATTTTTATCCGGACTTTGTGGATCCCTTGTATCGTCCAGTCGGTCCACTTCATTTTTCCTGGAGGACTTTCCTTTTGATTTCTGTACATATCCGCCTAACCCACTATTTTAGGCCTCGGATGTTCAGTTTGACTTACCACCCCCATTACCTTCACATTTCAAGAATTCACTTTTCCAAGAAGACTTTGACACGGAATGTGATTTTACCTACACCCACCACCCTCATTCCACTCATCCGATACTGAAATTTTGGAGTCACCTTTGATGATGTCCACACTTGAGAGCTTGAATCACATGATGAGGCATATGAATTCGAGGATTGACAATCTATTTAGCATCAATGAGAGCTAAAATGCTACTCCATCGTTTGAGGATATGGATTCACTTTAGAATTATCATGAGAGATTGCAATAGCCAAAAATATAAAAAAATGAGAAAAATTTAAAAATACAAAAAGATTTTGGGAGACACATTGTTGATTCATTTTGTGAGGAGAAGGCCCCAATGTCCGATCATTTGCCCCATGCATCCATTCATACCATGTCCCATCTTTGACCCAAAGGATGACATTGTACATACTTCTCTTAGTCATCCATGTATATATGTTGATTCCGATCTCCTCCCTTGTACGGAGGAGGTCCAGAAATTCTAAAAAATGATGACTGGACCTGAAGTGGTGGCCGCTATTCATGAGATCATTGATGCCCCACTTCTCCAGGCCATGACCCATTTATCTGCTCCTTAACCCAAGAAGAGAAAGCGAAGGAGTAGATCTGAGCGTCATATCTCTACCATGGCCACTGCCGACGCCATCACCCACCACCCTTATTCTAGGAAAGGGAGCACTACTACACCATTCATTAGATGTAACATATCTAACTATTCATGTGATCACACTCTCCATGATGGTGGTGCTTCAATTAACATAATACTTTTCTCATTGATACAATATCTTTACTTAGGGCCTCTCAAGAAAATCAGGATGATCGTTCAGTTTGCTGATGGATCTATCAAGAGGCCGAAGGATATTCTAGAGAACATTGTCATTTGGATTCATGGCATGAGCTATACTGTCAATTTTGTCGTATTGTCCATGGAGACCTCCACTGGGGAGCACTCTCCAATCATCCTGGGATGACCCTTTCTTGCCTCTACAAGACTCGTCATTGATTACGGATCAAGTGAGATTCTCTTCTGTCCTAATGACGTGTACGATGTGGTCATCACTGCACCTACTGATGACCAGAGACCTGCACCTGATGTGACTACAGATTACTTAGCTAACCCCGAGGCCTATGACCTATCTGCTGATATCAGAGAGGGTTTCCTTTATGACCAATGATGAGACCCGAGAATTGCTCCCCAAGGAGGTAGACTCGGAAAGCATAGACCTTGGAGCTCCCTCTTCCTGTGATTTGTGTTGTGTTGACGATATCCGTGGGATTTACATGATTAATACTTTTGAGTGGAGGGCAAACATTGCACAAACTAATGAGTTCGACTTTTCAATGAATTTGGTCCTTTTGATGATATGGATGATCCGGTTGAGACCTTAGAGGATGAACATGATCTTACTTCTTCCATAGACGAGTTTGGTCCCTTTTGTTTTGACCTAGTTGAGGCCTTGCAAGATGAACATGACCTTACTTCTTTTGATGACGAGTTCATCCCTTTTCACTTTGATATTTGCGAGACACCCAAGGGCGGACCTAGACACACTCCTTCCACTGATCTGTATGTGTCTTCGCACCCTCGTAACACTGAGGATACCTTCCAGGTCGACCTTGATCAGTTTATGTTAGCTGAGGACCTTGATGTTGACCTACACCTTGTCCGATCTATTCCTCAATGGTCTCGCAAGAAGGTTCGCTTTCTACCTTCTTGACCTTTGTATATCCATCCTCTTGTATATTCGCTTTCGTTTACCTCCGTCCATCCATCGTATCGCTCACCACCTCATTCTCTAGTTTGCCTTGCTTAGGACGTACTTTGTCCTAAGTATGGGGGAGGATGAGCCGAGTGTTCTTTCTTCATTCTGTTTCATCACTCTTGTTGTTGCATGTACTTAGGGATCTTTTACCCTAAGTATGGGAGGAGTGATGTATACATTCTCTTCAATCTCTTCTTCTATCTTCATCTGTCTTTTCTTCTTTTTCTTTTCGTTTTTTTCTACCAAAAAAGATGTCGCCCCTCTTTGTCAGTCTTCTATACTTAGGATGCACTTTGTCCTAGGTATAGGGGGTTTTGCACCTCAAGTTCTTTTATTCTTTGATCCTCTCCACTATCTCTGTTTCCTATCTATACTTAGGGATATCTTACCCTAAGTATAGGGGGAGACAATCTGATATGTGCATTCCCACCTTTGACCCTCCCTACATTGTGTACAATCTGCTATACTTGGGATTATTTGATCCTAAGTATAGGGAGGACAGTCGACTTCTCATTTGTTTATTTCTCTATTCATTTATTCTTTAGACTTTTCTATACTCAGTACGAGTTATGTCTTCTCTTTTTCTCTCTGATATATGAGGACATAGATCAAGCCAAGTATAGTGGGGTCGTATATACTACGTATATACTTTAAGCCATTACTTGTACTTTCGTATTTTTAACAATAAATATGACTAAAGTTCTATATAAAATACTATGTACTACAAAATTTGTTAAAATCACTTAATTAAAAGTTGTATATTATTCCTCAAACTATTTTTGTATATATGATTAATAAATCAGGTAAAAATATTTTTTGCAAAAAGTTTGAAAAATAGTTTGAAAATATTTTTGAAAACTATTTGGAAAATGTTTTGTTAAATATTTTCAACCTTTGTAAAAATATTTTGTTTGTAAAATTTTTTTCTTTGTGTGAAATAAAAATATTTTGAAAAAAAATTTGCAAATGGTTTGGAAAATGATTGCAACAATATTTTGAAAAATCTACATATATCGTTTGAAAAACCTTTACAATATGACTTAAAGTTTGTAAATGTTTGTAAAATTATTTGTAAAAATTATTTTGGACTATATTATCCAATTTTTTTGTAAATTAATTTTCAAATAAGTTTAAGGAATATACACATCACAAAACGATTCTTGGGTAATTGTATATATATTTATAATCACACATCCCTTGTAAATTCTTAAAAACTCAACTCTTATAAATATAAGATGCATCCCTGTGTAAATATTTGTACCTCTTTCTATCCAAAAACTTTGTTTTGAAAAAGACCAAAACATTTGCAAAACCAAAAATACCAAAAACATTTGCAAAAAATCTTTTTCAAAAAATAAAAAAATTAAATTGCATACAAAATTGCAAAACATTTTTCAAAAATCCATAAAAAGTTCAAAAGTTTTAAAATCGCATCACAAAAATATTTTCTACATTGTGCATAACATTCACATTTTTTCAGATTGAGTTTGATTATTGGACAAGTCTAAGTAAAATCCGAAGATTGGAGCTTGGTTGGACCTTAAATCTACCTAATCACAGGAACCTAATAGGAACTGTAATTAAAGTAATTTAGGTCTAGTTGACTTAATTCTTTGAGAATCACGAGACTTGGTTCAATGTCGTCTTGACGACCTAAGTAGAGCATTTCAGAGCACATACATGGCTCTTGTTGATAATGACCTAACATGGACACCTACACTTTTCACATGGCTTAACTTAGTTGGAGTGGTGAGGGGATTGGATTTATCGGTATGAGACACACACAAGTGGAAACATTTGTCCTCATCTTGGGATGGAAGTGCACTCTAACCCGTCAAGCAGTAGAGACGTCTAAAGACA
This sequence comes from Ottelia alismoides, assembly GCA_037367405.1. Classification (NCBI taxonomy): domain Eukaryota; kingdom Viridiplantae; phylum Streptophyta; class Magnoliopsida; order Alismatales; family Hydrocharitaceae; genus Ottelia; species Ottelia alismoides. The sequence goes on along the minus strand of JAZKJV010004329.1, from coordinate 4,467 downwards.
AGAGAGTGTGGGTTGCAATAATGCTTCAAAAGAGGGATAGTCTACTGGCTCAAGAGGGAAAACTCCTTATGTAAATGTTCTTGTATATGGTATTTCAAAAAACCCAAAAATGTGGGCATGCCTGATTGAAAATAAAATGCCTGCCAGAGTGTATATATTTGTGTAGTCAATAAGCAAGCTTTAGCTTCAAAGTCATATCTTGTGAGCCCGCAACTGGATGACTTGGCTAGGTTAGTCACACATACTAGGATAGGTAGCTACACTGGCTACCATCCATTCTTATCTTCACCTCCTCTTCTTGAGCCAGTTATCACTTGAACTTAGAAGGGAATACCGCGCTCCTCGAGGAAGGAGTTGTTGGATTGGAGAATCTTGGGTTGTCATGCTGGAGAAGTCGATCTCTTTGTCATTTCAGTTGAGGGGAGCTGAGGGGAGCCACTATCACATATACTATACATGTGAGACTCATAGTCATAAGGGTTTACGTATGAGTTGAAATATTCTGACCTGGCTATTGTATAAACTTGAGCAGAGTTTTTGGATTCTCGAAGGCTCTTATATTTCAAATCCGATTCCCAATAAGGTTCCGACCACACTAAAATTCCAAAGGTCCGACTTGACTCCGAATTTTGATTTTGTGAAGACAAGTTTGAGAATTAAATTTAATCCACTTTCTTCCCTTTTCTTTTATTTGTTTTTCATTTTCTACATTTATTACAAGTGTTTGCTAGGGACTAGCAAAGGCAAGTATAGGGGGGTGATGAATCTCCAATTCATCACCTTTATTCGATCATTTTGGCCTTAAAAACTCTAGCTAATGCATGTAATACCTTTTATTTGTGCAAATTAACATTCATTCCGTGTTGTATAAATATTGTATAAATTACTGTTTTTAATGACAAAATCATAAGAATAAAGAAAAGAAAATAAAAAGAATAAAATACCAATGGTATTTTATGACCCTAAACACCGAGACCAAGTCAAGAATTTATTTTGTCGAAAAGGAATAAAGTAGGGGGAGATAAGGACCAAAATCACCAATTAAATCTCATTTAATTATTCATCATTAATTCATTTTTAGGATTTATTTTATTTTCCACTTTCTATAATCAAATAAATAAACTTTGTACACGAAAATTATATATAACAATATATAGAAAAACACAAAATTGATTTCATACAAAAATAATATATAGTTTACTTTTATACTCTAAATAAAAAGCCAAAATCCCAATTTCCCAGACCCATATCTCTCAAATAAAAACTCAAAATGTATCAAAATCACCTTTAATTGTGTATAAATTTTAATAAGCTATTTAATCAAGGTGGTTTCATTTTTTTGGATTAAGGTCTGAAAGTTAGGTTTTGAAACCCTATTGTACAATATACCCGAATAAAATAATCAATTTATTTATTTTTTATTATTTTTATAATTTTATATTTTTGTAATTTTGTAAATATTATTTATAACAAACGTACATATTAAGAATGGAATAAAACCATAAATAAAATAATAAATTAAAATAAGTACATAAAATACATATACTTATACATATATATTTAATATATCTATTTATTTAAGTGTATGTATTACATCATAAAGAAGTAGTAAATAAATATAAATAAGTTGTAAAGATATAAAATAAGAAAATAAAATAATAAAATCAAAAATACAAAATAAAAACAAAAGATACAAAATATAGAAAAAATATGCCTATAAATAAAATCCTAGAAATTAACGTGTAATTAATAACATCGAAAAAAAATAAACGGAATCATAATTACTATAAAAAATAATAAACATTTTTTATTTTATAACCTAAAAATAATAAAATCATTTACTAATTAATTTCAATTTATTTTTGAATTTTAATCAGACTTTGTCTTTTTTACGGACGGCGTAGCCCATATAGGCCACGCCATCCGTTGTCCTCGGGTCAACTCTGACCCCAGGTCATAGACCCTATCAGAATGGCCTTGCGACCCTATTTCTCGATTTTCTACCTACTGATACGCCGTTGGAGGAGGTTTGGTCCCTTCATTGGATCTCTTCCATGTTCTTCCTTTGATATTCCTCGACTCCTCTCCTTGGGCCTAGCTCCATCGACACACCTGTAATCTGCCCTCGAACATCACCCCAATGTTCACCTGTACATAAGACCCTCATCCCCCAATTTTTATCTTGGCTTGTTTTTCCTTGATTTTGAACCCTCAGAATGATTCTTCTGATAGGAGACTCGACCCACACTTTGTAGCAGGGAAGGAAAGGTGGAGGCTTTATCCAGCCACCTCCACCGGTCGTCGGCGTGGCAGTACCATCTTGTAGTTCTTGGCCACTCGAGGTTAGTTCTTTTTCCTATTAGTTTAATTTTAGCCTTAGGTTTCGGTGTATGCATTTCATTGTGAGTTTGATTTGTTGTTTTTAGCCTAAATTAGCATTTAATCTCCGTCGGAGCTCTAGAGCTCCGGTGACGTTTGTCTCACTGTGAACCTCTTATTTGCCACCTACTTCCACTCCATTTTGTACCCCCTTTGCTTCTCCACTCACCAACGCTCTCCATTCACCTGAAACTACTAGGATCGAGTCCCTTGAGCTTCATCTCCACCACACCACCGGATCTCTTCCGCCACGACTCAGTTCGCCACCATTTCCCTCGCTCACTAGTCGATGCACTTTTCCCTTGACCCTACGTGTTATTTGTGCATGTCCCCAGAGCAAAGGAGCCCATCTGGGCTCAGATCGATTTGACGCGAAGGTCTCCATGTCGTGCATTTTCTTCGAGCCCCGAAGCCACCTCATGTGGGTCATCGAGCATCTTGCCAGCGCCGGATGTCCATTGTGTGAGGTGAATCGTCGGATTGAAGCGACCCTAATTTGTGTTCTTCCCAGTTCATCGAGGCACCCTCTCTACCGTTGGATCACGAGCACCTCCCAGTTCTGATATGGGTCGTTTGATCGTGGTTTGCCTGGATCATTGGATCCATCTGAGGATTGAATCACAGCCGCCCATCTGCGAAGCGACATCTTAAAACGTGGGCGCGACACGTGGTTAAGTGAACGCCATCAGACTGTTCATTCGCGCCATTGGGATGGGTATTTTGCACTTTTAACCTAGCCATTTTTGTATTTACTATCTAGCACTTAAACCTTCATCTACCCTTATATTATTTTTTTAATATTTGCAAAAGGCCCCCAAACTATTTTTATTTGCATTATAGTCCTTGCCAGCTTACCTCACGTGTGGTCCCACATGAGGTAGGCATTTTGTGCTAGCGCCCCTAGAATTTACTATATTTCATTTTGGCCTAGAAAGTTTTTATTCTAGTTAATATTTTTGGATAAATTGCATTTTGGCCCCATGACTTTATTTTATTATATATATGCACTTGCTAGGTTATAGTGTCTTTTTGTGGTTTCTCATTTATTAAAATTATCAATTATGCTCTAGAAAATCCTCAAAAATAGGATTAGATGCCTGATATGTCATAGTTTTATGCCATATTTTTGTATTTAAATTTTAGACATTTTCCTATTTTAGAAAAACAAAAAACAACACAAATATTCCTTATTTAGCTTATAAAACACCAAAAATATAAAAACATTTTGAAAAATTCTCAAAAAAGTTTATTTTATCAATTTAAGTATTTTTAGCCTTTAGGCCAAGAAATCCATATAAATAGAAAAAAACTCTAAAATTGAAAAAACCCTAAAGCCCTTATAAAAATCTAAAAAGTTCTTAAAAACCACAAAAATTGTGTTTCTATTTTATAATTTTCTTGATATCATTATTTATATATAACAATTGCTTTGGAAAATTTTGGTTATTATTGGATATTTTTAATTTCTATTTCAATTTCGGCCTATTATTGAATCCTTGATTTCGGGATTTTTTACTTTAAAAATATATAAAAATTATCAAAATTCACTAAATAATTACAAAAATAGTAAAAATTATTTAAAATTAAAAAAATATTTAATTCTGTAATTTTTAATTGTATTTATATCTATATTATCATATTGTGGATATATAATCTTATATATTCTTATATTAGATAATTAAAAGAAAAATAAGCACAAATTTAAAAATATAAAAAGTATAAAAATATAAAATTGAAAATAAAATATAAAAATACAAAACCAAAAATATAATATAAATATATAAAATTAAAAACCCACATAAAAAATAGGCATGAAGCACACATCACATTTTTTGCACTTTATTTACACAATATATCCAGTTTTGCTCCCTGAGTTCGACACTCTACCCTACTTACACTATACACATATTTGTAGAGTTAAATAAAATGAATTTTAACTCCACACATTATTTTCATTGCTTGATTTAATGATGGGTTAATTGTTAATTGATCCAGGTTTTGTGAGCGGTCGCGTCTTGTAGTTCTCGCCATGTGTAGACTACTCTAGACCCTCACAAAATCTGTGTTCATCAAGAGGCTCCCATATTA
>JAZKJV010004328.1:0-39357 GCA_037367405.1 Ottelia alismoides | reverse complement strand
TTCACCACTGTCGCCACGGCCCCGAGCACCATCAGCAGATTATTGCGCAGGGTAGTCCATTGGACCGATGTGGTGGGCAACACAAAGTCTTGACTGGCCATGACGAGAGACAAGACGACCATCAGCACACCCGTGATGCCAAACAGACCTGTCCCAGGCAGCACAAATATTTCCAATGCCAGCAGACTAACGCCCAAGGCGAACAACATGACTTCCAGCCATCCGGAAGTACCTCCGAGCGCATGGCTCCAAAAGAAAAGTCCGAAACAGATCAGTGACACCAGGCCCGCCACGCTAATGCCCGGCACAGTCATCTCGACATACAAACCAATCAGACCGATCAACAGCAAGAGCCCAGTCATAACGGGACGATTCAAGAGGTAGACTGTGCTATCGACCCAAGTTCGTTTCGTTTGGCGTATGCTCTCAAACTTCAAGCCATCCAGCAGGGCTTGCTCCGAATCAAACGTACCTTCGGTCAGTGTAAGTTGAGCTGCCGAGTACCACTCACCGTCAAAAAGCGATCGAGACCCGTTTCGGGCAAGGCAGGGCCGACATCGTATTTGTCGGTGAACTCCTTGAGCTTGATTTGTTCGCTGGTCAGGTAGCTCTTGGCTTTTGTTTGCTTGTCTGACGCTTCGAAAACGGTCAGCTTGCGATCGACCATAGCTTCGGCCAGAGCCGCTGGGCGTTTCTTGGCTTCTGCTAATTGACCGATCACCGCGGCAATAGCACTGACACGCTTCTGTTCCACGAACCGAAAGGCATCGCCTTCCAACTGAATGGGACCGGCATCGCCCAGGACTGCGCGCGGATGCATGTAGATGCGGTCGCATCCCAGCACCAGGATAGCGGCGCCACTGTATGCCTCCTGCGGAATATAGGCGATGGTTGTGGCCCAATCGATTGCGGCTATAGTTCGCGACAGTTCGATCGAATCATCCAAACTGCCACCAGGGCTCTGCACACGAAAGATAATCAAATCGACATCGCCGCGCTTGGCCGCTTCGATGCGATTGTTCAAATAGGATTTGAGACTGCCAAAGATCGGGCCTTCGATATCGATGATCATCGCCCGCTGATAATTTCGATCGATCAGTAAATCAGCAGCCGGTTTATCCGCGACTGGTTTATCTGCGGGCTCGTCGTTGGACGCGGCCTCAGCGGTTGCCGCTTGGTCGCCTGGTGCCGTTTGGTCGGGCAACGCTGTTTTGGCGGCATCGTTCACCGCCTCATCTTTTTGGGTGTCGTCAGCCGTGGAGGAAGTCTGTGCAAAACACGATGGACCGCCCAGCGCGATCATACACAACACAAAGAGCCATTTGGCCAAGCGAGTAGTTGAGGGCATAGGCTTTATTGTTGGTCCATCGAGATTCGATCACAGGTTGTCAGGCGAGATCAGTTTTCCTCAATCGATAATATTTTAGACCGGGAACCAAAAAGCAAGTGGCGGCGACGAATCCATAAATCAGGTGAGCGAATTGCGGGAACACAGCCATGGCCACGCTGGTCATGAACAGGCAGGCCGCTTGCACATAAAACGCACCGGTCAGTATCCCGGCTTTGATCATGAATACCATACCGGTGATCACGCCTAGGAGTGGCGACAGAGTTAATGGATCCAATTTCCAGCCACCATTCGAGCGGCCACAACATGGCGATTGCCACCAGGCTGGCTCCCCAAACGTGCGCAATCTGCCGCTCGACAAATGTGACCGGTCCAACCTGGCGACGCATGGCCCAGAAAACAGCCGCCCAGGCACCTAAGCCAAATGTCCAAAACGTGGCGTACCACCAACGATTCTTGACTCCATTCCAGGCCAAAGCTTGGGTGAGGATACAGGCTACCGCTAACACCACACTGTGCCACATCCAGAGCAGGCCCCAATTCTCCAGCACCGATGCATGGTGCGTTTCGCGAAACCAGCGGCCGACCACATCATAGAATGTTCCGCCGCGAGCCATGACTGGCTCGTCGCCGCACGAAGGATTCCAAATCATCGGCCAGTGCCCTGGCGCTGGGGTATCGCAAATCGGGAGGCTTCTGCAAACAACGAATCACGATCATCTCCAGATCGCGATCGATCGTGGGATCGAGCAATCGCAACAGCGGCGCATCGTGCTCGATGATCTTCAGCGCCATTTCGATAGGCGAGCTGGCAATAAAGGGAGGGCGGCCGGTCAACGTGTGATACAGCACCGTGCCGAGTGAGTAAATGTCCGCAGCCGGACCAGTCGAACCTCCTTGTCCGGCGGCTTGCTCGGGCGACATGTACGAGGGCGTGCCCAGTATTGAACCGGTATTAGTCAGCGAATTGCCCGCATCAATAATCTTGGCCAAACCAAAGTCGGTTACCAGCGGCCGGCCATCGGCGCCGATGATGATGTTCGATGGTTTGATATCGCGGTGCAAAATGCCTTGATCATGCGCATGGCCGATCGCGCGCGCCACGGCGGCCAACATCCTGGCTGCTTCGCGCTGCGGTAACGGTCCATCAGCCAATCGCTCCGAGAGGGTCTGGCCAGTAATCAACTGCATACTGAAGAAAGGATGCCCGTCGAATTCACCCACTTCGTATACCGGCACGATACCGGGGTGGTCCAGCCGGGCTGTGGCTTGTGCTTCTGCCAGAAAACGTTTGCGTTCTAGTTCAGACGACAAGCGTTCGCGCTGGATCATTTTGACGGCGACCATGCGGCCCAGGCTGAGCTGTTTGGCCTTGAAGACCACGCCCATTCCGCCGCGCCCAATTTGTTCGACCAATTCATAGTCGCCCATGCGACTAGGGAATGCTTCGGGCGTTTGATCGGATCCGAGCAGCACGGAACCAAAGCCGCGCTGTGAGCTAGTGGGCTCTTGATCAACTGTCGCGCAGTGCCCCGCTACGTCAGCCAAGAGAAGGGCAGGCCATACCTCGTGGATCTCTTTGGTGAGCGTGGGATATTGAGCGATCAACGCATCCATATCCAGAGACTCACCGCGCTGCATCTTGTCCAACTGCGCCGCAACTATTTCGGCCAATTGTTGTTCGATCGCGTCGTCACTGACTTCGCTATCGTCAGCTGTCAGGCTCGGCGCCATCGCGGACTGCGTATCGAGGGCTGTCTGACGAGGAGCTGAAGTCACGCGACTAGTCTCCAGTCGAATCGTTGGCACCGGCGGAAGCAGCCGCATCGGCGTCAAGAATCTCGCGCAAGCGCCGAATGGCACGCAGGTAGCGCATGCTGGCGGCGGGTTCCGTCAAACCCAAGGCGGCCGCGATTTCACCATTGCTCAACTGCTCATAGTGCCGCATCAAGATGATGTCGCGATCCGTGTCACCCAACCGCGTTATCGCGCCTTCGACATGTACCGCCAACTCGCGCTGAGTTGCCGCTGCTGCCGGCGTCATGGCAGGATCGCACAATTGGCCTGCAATATCCATACTCGATTGATCCACCGCACCAGAGACCTGCATGGGTTGCTCGCGATCAATCGAACGTTTCGCAGAAACCCTGTGTCGACGATGGGCGTCGATCAAGCGATCTTTGGCGATTTGGCGGATCCACAAATGAAACGCCATCACCGGGTTGTTAAGGTAATCCTTCAAGCGGCGGTTGGCTTCGATCAGAACATCCTGCACAACGTCGCTAACGTCGACGCGGCGTTTAATCCTTTGGTCCATCCGCAGCTGGATCATCCGATGCAGCGAATCGCGATGCCGCGTGAGCAAGCGCTCCACAGCATCGCTGTCCCCACCTTTGGCCTCTTTAAGCAGCTCGGCCGTGTTATCGGCATCGGGCCAAATCGACTTTGTCATTTCCGCACTTTAAAACACCAGCGGCAAAACACAGATTTCCACAACAGTATTATAGTGAATCGCCAACCCCCCGCTGAACCGAGAGGAAATTTTCCCCCGGGCAAATTCAGATCGGGAACCCGGCTGGCGCTCCCGCCCCACCGGTTCAGTTGCCCGACCTGAAAACTCTACGCGATCGTTAAATTCTGCCAAGTTCACTCAACCCGCAGGATCGATACAACCGATTCAATTGGTAGAGATAGCCAGTTATATGAGCTGGTGCCAATGAATTTGGAGAGTGACGATGGTCGAGCGAATCCAGGTAGGTTCACCCGGACGTGGGCGTAAGTTGTTGCGGGCCGCTTTGCTAGCAACGATCGCCATGGGTGCATGGAACAGCGCGGGAACAGATGCCTGGGCCCAATTGCGTTCCGGCAGAACCGAGCGTCCCCTCTACCACGACCAGGTACAAAATGAAGTGGAAAGCGAACCGGTGGTTAGCCGCCCGGCTCCCTCACGCACTCGCACTGTGGGCACGCGAGGCCGAGTTGTAGCCAACGGACCAGTGCGTTCCATTATGGAGTCGCCTCAAGAAGAGGTGCCCCCACAGCCAAGAAGGCAGCGCCGATCGAACCAGCGACAGAACCTACACCACCCTCCGTCCCAGCGCCGATTGGCAGTGGCATTCGCTCCACGCCAGAACCACTGCCGCTGAATGATACGATGGGCTCCGTCGATGAAGGTTACTACGAAGGCGGTCATGGTGGATGCTCTTGCGGTCGCTGTAACGGCGGGCACTCTAGTTATTTTGCTGATCTGGCACCGGGCTGCTGTGAGAGCTATGCCTGCGAAGCAACTTGCGGTGGCCCATTGGCCCGTTTGCTGAGCGGACTGAGCGTTCGCGGCGAAGTGCCAATCACTTGGCGTCGCGGAATCGGATTGCCGCCTTTGGTTACGACGGCGACGGCTGGAACTGCGGCCAACGTTGCTGGGCAATTAGGTAATGCCAATACACGTATACTCCTGGGCAACCAACTTGCGACTGAGGAAGGTCAAGCCGGAGTGCGGATCACGCTGAACACTTGGTTTGATCCTAGCCAATATCGAGGCGTCATGTTTCGCTACATGAACGCCGGCGACCAAGAAGCGAATTTTGCATTCGATAGCAATAGCACACCGATCTTGGCGCGTCCGATTACCAATATCACTTCCGGCACAGCTACCGCGGATACACAGTTGATTGCCTTTCCCGGCGAAAGCACTGGTACTATCAATGCCAGCACGAGGTCCTCGGTGGACGGCTTTGATATTGTGCTCAGACGATTGGCTTACCGCGATCGCTTTACCAGAGTCGATTGGTTGGTGGGTTATCAGCACAATCGCATTTCCGAGAGTTTGCAGGTCAATTCCAATACCTTGGTAGTTGGCAATGTGCCGCCGCTCACAGGAACTTCGATCGCAGTTTCAGATCGCTTTCAGACGACCAACAACTTCAACGGGGCGGTGCTGGGGCTGATGAGTTCAAGACAGTTCGCGTATTGGAAGTTCGAAGCGATGTGTCGCATGGGTCTGGGCAGCTTGGAACGCAAGTACTCCGCCAGCGGTTCGACCACTACGACATCGTCGACTGGTACGGTCACGACCGAAGATCAAGGTCTGCTGGTACGCAACACCAATAATCAAACGCGGATCAATGACACGCTGGTACTAGCTCCAGAGTTTGGTTTCAATGCAGGTTATTGCTTGACGCCCAACATCGATTTCACTGTTGGTTATAATTACCTGTTGATCGGTAAAGTTGCTCAACCTGGTCGCCAGATTGACACCACGGTCAACTTGTCCGATCCACTGACGGGATTCTTGCGACCTGGGTTTGTGCTCAATACACAAAACTATTGGATGCATTCGCTAAACCTCGGTATGCAGTGGCGTTACTGATCGGGTCGACTCGCCCGACTCGGGAACGAAGCATTCCCAGGGCGATGAAAGATCAATATGCGACTATTCGCTGGCACACAATTCGACATTCCGCCCAAGTGTGAGCGATGCGGCAAATTGCTGGAAGGCGAATGTACTTGCACACCCTTGCCAGATTATCAGCCGCCCAATAAACAGACCGCGCGCCTACGAGTCGAAAAACGACCGAAGGGCAAAGTCGTCACGGTAGTAGCAGGCCTGCTGGCTACAGCCAACGACTTGCCCGAACTGCTCAAGCAGCTCAAGAATGCTTGCGGGACAGGCGGTGTCGTCAAAGATGACACCCTCGAGATCCAAGGTGATCACCTCAATCGCGTCAAGCAACTGCTGCAAAAGATCGGCTATCGAGTGCCTTAGGGCCGTGCAGCCTTTTGGTCCCGAATAACGAAAGCCGGCGCGATACCAGCCCAATGCAAAAACGGATTGCACAGAGTAACTCCGTGCAATCCGCTTGCTGATTTCATCAGTCTCGATCGGACAACTCTTAGAAGTTGTACATACCACCGATTGTCCAACCGTGCAGCAATAGGCTGCTGGTGTTGTTGAAGTCTGCTACGTTGCCCAAGTGGGTCATTTCAAACGGGATGTTGTTGACAGCGGTGGCAACGCCAGCAGCACCGATCACGCGGTAGCCGACGTTGGCACTCCAGCCTCGCGAGATGCGGGCTCCTACACCGGTGCCAAATTCGCCTAGGAAGGCCAGTTGATTCTTGCTCGTTTCAACCATGTAGCTATCACCGTTGAACACGTTGGCACTGTTGATCGTAGCCGTTGGACCGCCAGTGCGGTAGATGCGTGTGCTGAATTCAGAGTGGTTGTTGTACACACCACCTTTGGTCAGAGCATACACATTGAAGCGGCGTCCGAGGCAATAGGTGCCAGCGCCACCCAATTGAAAACCGGCCAAGTCGTTACGGACGTTGACGTCGTAGTAGAGGTCATCCACTCCGTTGTAGACCGTATCGGCATCGCTAGCCGCATATTGCAAATCATCTTCGAAGCGGAAGAAGCGGAAACCGCCCAACCACGTCCAGTTCAGCTTGCTACCACACATGTTGGGCGTCAAGCCGCAAGGGCCGGTGAAGGAAGCGCATCCACTACCGCAGCTGCCGCAGTCGGTGCCAGTGCTGCAGCTACCGCAATCTGCGTAGCTGGTACCACAAGATCCTGAACCGCATGCGTCACCGCTTCCACAGGCATCGTAGCCGCAGCCGGCATCGTATCCACCGCCGTAGCCAACTGCATAACCACCTGCACCGAAGGCTCCGCGTCGAGGTGCGGCCATCGTCCAACTACGAGCAGCTCCACCGGCAGCAAAGCCCAGCAGATTAGCTTCGAAGTTGTGAAAGGAACTGCCGCGGGTAACGCGATGTGACAAGGCTCCATCGTACCAATCGTAAACCGACTGCGTGGGCATTTGGATGCCCGTGAACGGATGGAACGAACGGTAACCAGTCGGAGCGGCGGTGCCGGAAATCGTCGTCGAACGATCTTCAGGGAACAGTCCCCAGTAGTTCAATAGAATCGCGTTGCGACCGCAGTTGAAGTAACGGCCAGCGAAAACTTCAAAGCCATCCAGATCATACTGCCGAGCATCTCGAGTACCGAGAATGTTTTGACTTGGCATGGCTGTGTTGTAGGTCAATGCCACGTTTCGATCGTCAACGCGGGTCATCAACAGAGCGCTGCCGCCAGCGAAGAAGGCTTTGCCCGGAACAGCTCCATAACCTCGCATGAGTCCGCCAATGTGACCCAATGACATAGCGGGAGCAGCGTAAACGGGTTGCGCATAAACCGGGCCACAACCACCACCATACACTGGGGCCGACGCAGCCGGTGCCAACATCGTGCCATAGGCAGGCCCGCCATTGTAGCCACCACCGCAACCGCTGGCACATCCGCCACTGCCATACGATTGATCAGCGTAAACAGGTGTCGCGGATCCTTGCATCGGTGCCGACTGCATCGGCGCTGAGTGCATCGGGGCAGATTGCATAGGTGCAGGGTCTGGAACCGGAGCCGCATGATAGCTGCCGTTGGTGGGTCCTACCCAACCGCGTTCCACTGGCTGTTGTGCATTGACCGATGGAGCCGGGACCGGGTTAGGAGCCAGGATCGATTCTTGTGGATAGGCCACCGTATGCATACTGGGCATGCCCGGCTGAGCATATTGCTGCACAGGCTGCATGGGTTGCATCTGGGGCATTTGAGCTACGCCGTGACCGATTCCGTTTTGCGGCATCATCGGTACGTTAGAATAGGCCATTGGCTGGCTTGCATATGCTGGGTTCCCACCATATGCCTGGTTCCCCGAATATGCGGGATTCATCGCGTAGCCACTGGGAGCCAACGCTCCGTTGCCATAAGGGGCTGCGTATTGAGCAGAAGCGAGGCTGGGGAGGCAAGAAATGCCAAACGCCAGCGCCATACCAAAATTCCATGTTTTTTTCACTGCTAACTCCTTGCAGTACAGTCATCCGTGACGTCGGCATCCATACCATTACGTGAACATCCACGGCGCATCAATTGCCCCAATTGCTCACGTGTGTGCTAATCAATTTCCACCGATCAGCCCTTAACAGATCGTCCAGCCTGTAACTTGGGCGTAGAGCAAACTGATATGTCTCGTCCCAAAAGCTCAAAGCATGACTCAACAACCCTCAAGTCCGTTCGCACCCGATTCCGCCGAAAGGCTTACCCCATCCCTACCTCTTCTCAAAACGTTCAAGATGTTCGGGTAAGATAAACTGTGCCGGCCCCGGGATGTTCAAATCCGGCGAATGCGACTCCCCTGCCCTATGACAACGAGATTTGAATGGATCGTGATAAGTACGCACGGTTGGTGGAAACCTTCTTCCAATGGAACCCACCAGCAATCACCCGCGTTTTTGAAGAGTTATTAAGTGCTGCCGCTGCAGAGCAAGCCACTTGGGCCGGGCCGAGTATGTCGCAGAACTATGAAACTGCGCAAGCCAATCCTGAAATCCACATGCTGCCCGGAAATCTGAAGGACGCTCGCGATGCCATCTTTCCCTATTTCTGGGGCACCGACAGTTGGAACAGCCCGCTTCACTTGGAAAACGTGCGTGGACCAGCTAATCAGGCGTCATTGATTGGCGCGATAGCCTGTCTGTTGAAAAACCCTAACCTGTGCACAGATCGCTATAGCCAGCGTTCCAACGAATTGGAAGTCAAAGCGATTACAGCTTTGGCAAACCTGATCTTCTATCACACCGAACGTCCCTGGGGCGTGTTCACCATCGGTGGAACCATATCGAATCTGTATGGAGCGAAGATCGGTATCGAAAAAGTTGTCCCCAACGCTATGCGTAAAGGGCTCGCGGGCGATCGAGTCGTAGGTATCTGCTCGAGCGCCAGTCATTATTCGAACATGACGATCGCAGGGTGGCTCGGCTTGGGTACGGAACAACTGATCGAGATCCCTACCGATGCCAACCTGGCCATGCGCTTGGACCTACTCAGCCAGACGATGGAGGATTTGCACCAGGCGGGTACCAAAGTCGCCTATATCTCGGCCAATTTTGGCACCACGGATGGATTTGGTATCGATGACATTGCCGGCATTCGCACCATCATCGATGATTTTTCACGCCGGTACAGCTTGCCCACGCCGCAGTTACACGTCGATGCGGCCGTTGGCTGGGCGATGACATTTCTGGCTGACTACGATTTGCAACGCAATCTGCTGGAATTGGATCAAGACATTCATGACACTGTGCGCCGGATTCAACAGCATTGTGTCAATCTGCGCGTGGCTGACAGCGTAACTTTGGACTTTCACAAGATGGGCCGCGGTCACTATCCCAGCAGCGCTTTCATCGTCAATCATCGCGAAGACTTGAAATTTTTAGCCCGCAGCGTCCACGACATGCCTTATTTCTCGGATGCTGATATCCGCCGCGATCCGGCTCTGCTGACCCTCGAATGCTCGCGACCCGCGATTGGTCCCTACTGCGTAATGGCATCGCTCAACGGCATCGGCATGCAAGGCTGGCAAATGTTGATCGGGCGCAGTTTGGAATTGGCGGTTCGATTGAAGAGTCGCTTGAGTCAGTTGGAGTATTGCAAAGTTCTCAACGTAGGTACCGATGGTCCAGCCGTTAACTGGTGGGTTCTTCCCAAAGGTCGCAACGCCGGAGAAATCTACGATGCTTTCCTGGCAGGCAAGCTTAACGAAAGCCAGGTTCAGCGATATTCTGGCGAGATCAAACGCATGTTTGACAAACGAGAGAAGATGCTCAACCCGGCTGTCGACGCGAGGCTGGGATTCACCACCAGTTTTGGATTCAAACCCAATGGGGTCGAAATACCGGCTTGGAAAGCCATAATCTTCAATCCCCAAACTACTGATGAGATTATTGACCGCATCATCGACAGCATCGAAGAGATTGCATGACACCCACCGCCCCGGTCCCCAAGCCACCAGCCGACAATTGCTGATCATGCGACATGCCAAGAGTAGCTGGAGCGACCCAGGCATGGCCGATTTCGATCGTCCCTTGAACAAACGTGGTCAAACCGCGGCGCCAGCGATGGGCCAGCGGCTGGCAGACGCACAACTGCAAGTGGATATAGTCCTTGCCAGTACAGCCCGGCGCGTGCGTGAAACAGTGCACCTGCTCGAGTCGAACTGGAATCACGGGGGGCAAGTGATATGGGAAAAGCAAATCTATCTTGCCTCTGTACCGACGTTGCTCGAACACTTGAGCGCATTGGATCCTGACTGGTCGCGAGTTATGCTGATAGGGCATAACCCGGGCCTGAGTGAGTTGCTCATGCATCTGGCCGATCTGGCGACGGATATGCCGACTGCTGCAGTTGCCATATTGGAGGGTCCGGCATTAGCTTGGCCAGAGGCTCTCAAACAGCGACCTTGGAAACAGCAAGAATACTGGACGCCGAAGGACTAAGAACTCCCTATGCTGAAACTGGCCGATGTTTCCAAGTCGTTCAACAATACACATGTACTCCAACCGACAACTCTGTCCATCGACGCGGGCAAAACGGTTGTATTGATCGGGCCCAGCGGTTGTGGCAAGTCTACCTTGTTACGCATGCTGGTGGGTTTGATCATGCCGGACACCGGCACGATTCACTTCGATGGTCAACTATTGACCAAAGAGAATGTGCTCAGTCTCCGGCATCGCATGGGCTACGTCTTGCAAGACGGTGGTCTCTTTCCGCATCTGACTGTTCGCGACAACGTGGCCTTGATGGCGCGTTACCTGCGAACGATGCCTGAAACAGATTTGATGCGGCGCGTTCAAGAACTGGCCGACTTGACCAAGCTACCCACCGCTGCCCTTGATCGCTTTCCGACGCAGATATCGGGCGGCCAGCGACAGCGCGTGGCGATTATGCGCGGCCTGGTGCTCGATCCACCCTTGATGTTGTTGGATGAGCCGATGGGGGCGCTGGACCCGCTGGTACGTTATGACCTGCAAGCCGACTTGCAAAGCATATTCGTGAGCTTGAAGAAAACGGTTGTCCTGGTCACCCATGATATGGGCGAAGCTGGTTTCTTTGGCGACGATGTGATCTTGATGGCCGGAGGTCGCATCGTGCAGCGCGGAGCCATTGAAGACTTTTATGAACGCCCCGCCGATGAATTCGTAACGCGATTCATCACCGCCCAACGCGCCCCCAATTCCCGAAAGGCAACTTCGTGATGCGCCCGCTCTTGGCTCTTAGTACGTTAGTCTTGCTGCAGTTGCCTTGGATAGCTACCGCGCGGGCAGAAGATGTGGTGCGTATTGGTTCGAAGGCTTTCACCGAATCGGTAATCCTCGGCGAAATGCTCACGTCGATTGCCAGTTGCAAACAGATACAGGTGATCGCACATTTCGAGTCAAGCACTTGGCGGAGTTGGGCGGCACGCAGATCCTTTGGAAGTCGCTGCTTAACGGCGAGATTGACGCTTACGTCGAATACTCTGGCACGTTGCAACATGAAATTTTGGCCGAACGCAATCTTGAAACGCTCTCGCAAATCGTAACAGCGATCGGGAAAGACGGTATCAAGGCCACTGCCCCACTCGGCTTCAACAACACTTATGCTTTGGGCATGCGCAAAGCCCGCGCGGAGCAACTCAAGATTAAGTCGATCTCTGATCTGCGCGATCATCCCGACCTGGAGTTGGGATTTTCGGATGAATTCGTGGAACGCAGCGACGGCTGGAGCGGCATTCGCCAGCGTTATACGATGCCGGAATTCAAAGTGCGCGGACTGGATCACAGCCTGGCTTATCGCGGCCTGGACAAAGGCTCGATCGATGTGATCGATCTCTATTCCACCGATCCAGAAATCGTCACCTACGACCTTCAAATCCTTGAAGACGACTTGGCTCACTTTCCCAAGTATGAAGCGATTATCGTTTACCGAGCTGATTTGGAGGAACGCTTTCCAAATTTGATCGCAGCGTTCAAGCAATTCGAAGGCAAAATTGATAGCGATACCATGGCCAAGATGAATGCGGACTCACGTGTGCGCCGCATTCCCGAAAACAAGATTGCTAACGACTTCATTCATTCCGCTATCGACAAAGACCTGTTGTTGGCAGAAGTATCGGATTCGCGTTGGCGACGCCGAGCGGCGGCTCTCTCAAAAAACACCATACAGCATCTGGTATTGGTGGCCGTATCACTGTTGTCGGCGATTGCTGTGGCCTTGCCACTTG
The DNA here is from genome assembly GCA_037367405.1 of Ottelia alismoides. Lineage (NCBI taxonomy): Eukaryota > Viridiplantae > Streptophyta > Magnoliopsida > Alismatales > Hydrocharitaceae > Ottelia > Ottelia alismoides. Next base: position 26,904 of record JAZKJV010004328.1, on the reverse strand, counting down.
GCGTGTTGGCCTACAAGCGACCGGCGTTGGGCCAATGGATACTGGGCATAGTCGGCATCATTCAGACCATCCCCTCGATGGCGCTGTTGGTTTTTATGATTCCTTTACTGGGCCTGGGTCCTGTGCCGGCCATTGTGGCTTTGTTCCTCTACAGTCTGTTACCCATCGTGCGCGGGACCTATACGGGACTGAGCAGTTTGCCTGAGAGCATTCATGAGTCGGCCTTGGCGTTGGGCCTGCCTGAGATGGCTCGCTTGAAACTGATTGAAATGCCCATGGCTTCGCAGCAGATACTGTCAGGCATTAAGACTTCTGCCGTGATCAACGTGGGCACGGCCACCATTGGAGCACTGATCGGTGCCGGCGGACTCGGTCAGCCCATTTTGACTGGCATACGCTTGGCCGATATCGGCTTGATTCTGCAGGGTGCGATACCTGCCGCTCTCTTGGCATTGGCCGCGCAGAGTTTGTTCAGCTGGCTGGAGCGTTTTCTTTGTGCCAGCGGGACTGCGACTAGGCGGAAGTCGCTGATTGCCGCTACGCAACAAAAGTAGCCACCGTCGCACCGTAGCCACCGTCGCCAGACGGTGGACGCGATAGTTAACGATTTCCATCGCACCGTAGCCACCGTCGCCAGACGTGGACGCCATAGTTAACGATTTCCATCGCAACGTAGCCACCGTCGCCAGACGGTGGACGCGATAGTTGACGACGCCAAATCGCCCAGTCTTCCATGTTACGCTACCCCAAAACCGCATGACCCAGGCGCGATGATAGTGCCCCTACGCGCAATCTGCTACAGTGGGTGCCTGAATCTCGTTTTCCGTCAAACGTTCCACTTATTGAAGGAGAGTTGTGATGAAGCGATCTTGGTTGAGTTTATTGTTGGTGTTAGGAGTCTCTACGGTTGCCTCGGCAGCTGATCTGGTTAGCCAGATGAAGAAGGGAACAGCAGAACTGACCAGCGCTGGCCCGATTGCCTTTGCCCCCGAAGGGATCTTGCTGGCTGCAGACCCCAAGAGCGCTACGATCGTCGCCATCGCCACGGGAGACGTCTCGGGCGGCAAAGCCGCAGAGTATTCGATCGACAAGCTGGATGAAAAGATCGCTGCGGCTCTTGGTACAACGGCCAAGGAAATGCAAATCGTAGATTTGGCGACGAATCCGTTGAGCGGGAATGTGTACGTTTCCGTCGCGCGGGGACGTGGACCGGATGCAACGCCGGTCATCGTGCGTGTGAAAGCCGATGGCACAATTGAAGATGTGGCCACCAAAAATGTACCAACCGCCACCGCCAAGTTACCTAACGCTGCCGAAGACAATCCCAATGCGCGGCGCAATCCACGTACCGAATCCATTACTGACTTGGCTTACGTCGATGGCAAGGTCTTTATCGCTGGCCTATCGAACGAACAATTCGCTTCGAACCTGCGCGCCATTGCTTTCCCATTCACAGAAGTTAGCCCTGGTACAAGCGTTGAGATCTTCCATGGAGCCCATGGCAAGTTGGAAACGCAATCGCCAGTGCGCACATTCGCATCGTACAAACTGGATGGCCAAGACTACTTGATGGCTGCTTATACCTGCACGCCGCTAGTGAGGATTCCCGTAGCCGATCTCAAGCCGGGAGCCAAGGTGCGTGGCACTACGGTTGCCGAATTGGGCAACGGCAACCGTCCGCTCGATATGGTTGTCTATAAAAAAGACGGCAAGGACTACATTCTGATGGCCAACAATAATCGCGGAGTCATGAAGATATCGACCGAGAACATCGGTACCAAGGAATCGATTTCGTCCAAAGTGACTGACACGGCTGGACTGCCCTACGAAAAGATCGAATCGCTCAAGGGCGTTGAACAACTTGATCGATTGAGCGACTCACTGGCCGTAGTACTGATTCGAACTGAGGACTCTTTCTCGCTCAAGAGCATTGCACTCCCGTAGTGCCGCGACTCACGCAGAAAGGCTGCGCATTTTGGGAATGTTCCAAGCACGTCGACATGTCCTCTGCGGACATGTCGTCGTGCGAGATGAACAGAAAAAGTGCCGATCTAGCTAACCTGATTTTCTCTACTTGATCTGACTTTGGCTAGGCAACATGAATAACAGCCTCAGACTTCTAACCTTCCTGGTCTGTATCCACAGCTTGACAAATTGCGTGTGCGCTCAGGCCACGATCCGTTTGCGTTCAGATAAATCGACACCCGCTGCGATTCTCGTCGAGGGTTGCTCAGCGGCTGTGTTGACTTGGTTATCGCAAACAGAACCGTCGCAACAGAGTCAACATCTGCAAGTATTCGTCAAAGCTGCCTTTGATAACGGCGACGCGCCCGCTGTCTTGGGCAACGTGTTGGTCAAAGACAATACCGTCTATTTTGAACCGAAGTATCCCTTGGAAGCAGGCGTCGAGTACTTGGTGCGATTTCGTGATGCCAAGGAAAACGATTGGCAAACGCAGGTACTCGCCTTGCCGAAAAAGAAGATCGAGTCCAGTACGGTGGTCAGCCAGGTTTATCCCACGTCTGGTCGATTGCCCCAAAACCTGCTGAAGTTCTACGTCTATTTCTCAGCTCCCATGACACAGGGCGAAGCCTACGAGCACATTGAGCTACAAGGTCCCAACGGTCAGCCCGTGCCTTTTCCTTTTCTGGAGATTGCTGAAGAGCTCTGGGACAAGAGTGGCCAGCGTCTGACCCTGCTCCTTGATCCTGCGCGCGTGAAGCGTGGCCTGGTTCCGCGGGAAGAGGATGGTCCCATTCTCACTGCCGGCTCGCGTTATCGCTTGGTGATCAAGGCCACCTGGCCCGATGCTCGCGGCGCGCCATTGGCCAAAGGATTCTTCAAAACGTTTACGGTGGAACCGGAAGACTTTCGGCAACCAGATCCGGCGACTTGGAAAATCAAATCCCCCAAGTCCAAGACGCGTGATGCGCTGACATTCATAATGCCCGAGCCAATGGATCACGCGACCTTTGCTCGTGGGGTTACGATTGAGAATGACAAAGGGCAAGTGGTTCTCGGTGAGTTCAAATTCAGCAACGAGGAGACGCAAGCTCACTTCATACCGCTCAAGGACTGGCGCCCCGGCCTATACGACGTGCGCATCTTGAAACGCATCGAAGACCTAGTGGGCAACAGTATCTTGCGGCCCTTCGAAGTGGACCGCTTTGATGACGTCGCTGCCGCGCCGAATGAGCGCGAAAGTATCACGATCGAGATACAGTGACTTGGAAATGCAGCGAGATTTAAATACAGCGACGTTGAAATACAACAGCTGACGTTTATCGTGAGCGATGTTTGGTTTCGATCTCTGCAATCTTTTCCAAGCGACGTTGATGGCGGCCACCCTCAAAAGCCGTTTCTAGCCAAACTCGCACTAAATCGACTACGGGACGATTACCAATCAGATCGCCGGGCAAGCATAGTACGTTGACATCATTGTGTCGGCGGCACATCTCCGCCATGACCTCGTCGTAACAACTGGCCGCGCGGACACCGGGAAATTTATTGGCAGTGATTGCCATGCCGATACCGGTGCCACATATCAGGATACCGCGTTCCGCAGCGGCAGACGAAACGCGCGCACAAACCTCCTGCGCGAAGTCGGGATAGTCGACGCTTTGTTCGCCTTGGGTGCCGCAATCGTCAACGACGTGTTTGAGGTTTTCAAGCGCGGTGACGAGTTTGGCTTTGACATGCACGCCGCGGTGGTCGCTGCCGATAGCTATGCGCATGATTGGTTACCTCCAGCAAACACAAGTTGGTTTGCTCTGCAAGAAAAGACAAGTTGATTCGACTAAGTTGACTGGGGATCGGACTGCCAGCGAGGCAACCAGCTTTCATCGATCCACTGAACCCAATGTTTGACGAAACCTTCGATCTCGTCAGCGCAGGCTGCGTAAATGGGCACGGGTCCGCCGTAAGGGTCAGCCACATCGCGCCCGTTGCGGCTGAGCAAGTAAGTCTTCTGTGAGGCTTCGGGCCAGCGTCCCAGAATGGCCTGTCGATGGGATGAGGTCATGGTCAACACCAGATCGGCTTGTTTGAGCAGGCGTTGAGTCAACGGCCGGCTTTGGTGATCCTTGAGACTTAAGCCACGCGTTTGCATCACCGTAACTGCCTCAGGTGAAGCTGCACCGCCGGGATAAGCACTGAGTCCAGCGGAAACAGCCACGACCGGCGGCGGTTGTCCGGGCGCAAACAGGCTTTTGAATCGTAGACTTAATTCATGCCTAAGCAGTGTCTCGGCCATTGGACTTCGGCAAGTATTCCCGGTACAAACCAAGAGCACCACTAACTGCCCCAAACCGACCAGCACATTTTGTTCTAATACGCCAGCGGCTGCCATTTGACATACATGGCCGTCGACGCGCACGATGGTCGACAGACCTCCAAAATGAGTTGGACCGTCATCCACGATATATGCCAGCCGATCGGCAGCGTTTTGCTCGGGTGTCAGTTGTGTTTCCACCATGGGTTGCCCACTTGCGTTGAGCAAAGGTGTCGCCACAACTGGTCCCGGCAACAACTGCAGAGTATCCACGATAGCCTGATGGGCTGGAACTTGTAACGTTACGCAGCCATCGGGACTGATGATTTGGCTTTGCACCAAGCTTGGCAGGCGACCGCACAACGACTGCGATGGATGTACGGGGAATTCCATCGCCAACGGTCCGGGCCAACCGCGGCCCGCCATGCGTTGGCCTACTCGAGAAAGCGTGGGAACATAATCGGCAGCCTCGCAGCCAGAACGCAGCAGCAAATTGGGGCGGCGCTGGGGCATGCGTCCGGGAAACTTCATCAGCGCGTCCACTGCTTTGGTAGACAGGGCGCTAGCCAGCAACAAATAGGTTGTCTCGCTGGGTAGGAGAACTAGCTTTTCCTCTGCGAGCGCTTGGACGACTACATGCACGATATCGCGTGAATCGTCGCTGCGTTTCCAATCCAGGATCCTAACCATGAATGAATTGTCGACTTCCTAGGGTGCAAGGCGGATCGAAAGGGTGCTCGAAGGGCTGTATGCCACTATAATGTTCACTATTGCGTAGTATACGTGGAGTCGTCGATGGCTGAAACCGATCCCCAAACTTCTGGGGCGAACATTCCCAATTCACAGTCCCGTCGGCGCTGGCTTGTTTCCACTAGTCGGGCCACGTTGTCCGTGCTGGCTGGGTCCACATTTGCCTGGTCGATACCGGGCTGTTCCTCGCGGCGCGGCAAAGTCCTTTTACCAGAAAAGATCTGGGGACGCTTGGGCACTTCGCCTGGCCGATTGCATAAACCTCGGGCGATTGCCATCAGTGCCACTGACGAAATCTTCGTTGTCGATCGCCTGGGCCGCATTCAGGTGTACGATCTGGTCGGTACCTATTTGCGAGGCTGGAAGCCGCCAGCCATTGAAATGGGCCGGCCAACGGGTCTGGCGATTGGGGCCGATGGTCGCTTGCTGGTGGCTGACACTCATTACCATCGATTACTGGCCTACACAGCTGCGGGCCAACTGCAAACCGAGAAAACCATCGGTGGCCAATTCGGTTATGAGCCCGGGCAATTTCACTTTGTGACGGATGTGGTCGAGGATCGGCGCGGGCACATTCTGGCGGGACAGTATGGAGAATTGGATCAAATTCAGGAGTTTGATGCCCAAGGAAACTATGTGCGCCGCTGGGGTAAACATGGCCACGAACTGGACGCCTTCGATCGCCCCCAATGCCTGATCGTCGACAAGGACAACATTCTGTGGGTCGCCGATTCACACAATCATTGCATCAAGTTGTTCGATTTAAATGATGCCGCACCCAGGCTGGTGCGATCGTTCGGACAGTTCGGCACGCAACCCGGCCAATTGCACTCCCCTTACGGTCTGGTGTTCGATCGCGACGGAACACTGCTGGTAGCCGAACATGGAAATCACCGGGTGCAGCGATTTACGCTGGAAGGCAGGTCTTTGGATGTGTGGGGCGAGCCTGGTTCGGAGCCCGGCCAGTTCTACAATCCCTGGGCCCTGGACATCGACAGCCAAGGGGCCATTCATGTGCTGGATACGATGAACCATCGCGTGCAAGTATTTGCGTGATTGGACAGCGCAAGCGCTCCGGGAGAGGCGCGGCAGTTGTTACCCCGGGATTCCGCAGGGTCGGCGCCCAACGGCCAAGAGAACCCCCTCCAGTGGGCGCCATTTCGTTGACACGGCCATGGCAGTGTAATTACAGTGGCATCTATGTGTCGGGCGAAATTTGCCTGACTGGACCGACTGGCCACGAAGGTGACGGGCATGACCAAGCTGGGAAAAGTCTTAACGAGCATCATGATGTTTCTGAGCATCATGTTTTTCTTGGGGGCCTTGTTGGCCAACATGACCTACGTAGATTACGTGCCGCTGCTTAACGCGCCCGAGATTGGCTTGAAGGCGGTCGCTCAGAAGCAGCAAGCCCGCGTAACGGCTTTGAACGACCAGATCCAGCAATTAAAGAAGACTATCGAAGTCGAATTGGCGTCGCGAACAGCCGCGCTGGGTGCGTTGCAAATTCAGTTGGAACAGCTGGATTTTCAAGTGCGCGACCTGGAAAAGGCACTCGACACGAAGCAGTCTGAAGTTCTGCAGTTGGCCCAAGCCGAGCAATCCACCAAAGACGACTTGATCGCGGCCAGCAAGTTAAATGACCAGACGAAGGAAGAACTGAAGCAAACATTGGCCACACGAGCAAAGGCCTTCGAGAGCTTCAAGAATGCTTACGCGGACCTATTGAAGCTCCAAGGCGATCATAAGACGCTGCAGACGCAGTACAATCTCCTCAACAAAACTGCCAGCGCCAGCGACAATTCACCTTCCGATGCACTGGTCCCGAATTAGTCCCCAAGCCCAAGTCTGGACTGCTCATCAAACTACGCAATCTGGGTTGATTTCGTTGACATTTTGTCAGTCCTCGAATTATATTTGCATTGTGGATTTACCTCTTGTCACACGCCACCAGCCCGAAGCGCACCAGCGACGGCATTGTCGGCACACGGCCACCCAAAATTCCCTACTTTCCCCGGCTAGTGGGTCGACGACGCGATATCACGAATTAACCTAATGACCAAGCACTCGCTTTTGGCCAGTTGATAATTGACCTCAGCGCCCAGTTCCACCGGCAACCGATCACGACGATTTTGATTCCTCAGGCAAGCACAGACCAAGTAAGGTAAGCAGGCATGACACTCATCGGAAAAGTCTTCACCTTCATTGTGCTCATCCTCAGCGTGGTGTTTTTCATCGTGGCTGGGTTCATCAACGCCAAGCACATCAACTACCGCGACTTGGTAGAGAATAAGAACACTGGTTTCCGAGTCCAGTTGCAGAAGGAACAGGCCAAGAGCAACCAGTTGAACGAACTGGTGGAACGGCTGCGAAATGATTTGGCAACCGAACAGGGCGGACGCCGCATGCACGTTTCCACGCTGGAAACTCTGCTGACTCAGAAGAATCAAGAACTGGTCAACAAGGAACAGCAGCTGGCCGACGAACAGGCCAAGACGACGCTCTTCGAAACAAAGATCTTGGCTTCCGACCAGGAGCTGCAGGCTCGAACCACCGAAAACGCCGAACTGCGCAAGCTGCTGGTGGACACGACACAAGATCGCAACAACCAGTACCAAAAGTTTGTTCAGACATACGACCAGTTGGCTCGTCTGCAAGGCGAGAAGCAAACGCTGGACAAGATGTCGAAGGAGTTGGCTCGCGACTTCTCGGCTTCGAAGGAGAAAATGGACATTCTGGGAATCACGCCTGATACCAAGCTGGACGGTCCACCAGCCGTCACTGGCGCTGTCAGTGCGGTCAAAGACAACATGGTCGAGATCACCCTCGGCTTGGATGATGGAATCCGCATCGGCAACGAGCTGGATGTCTTCCGCGGTTCTTCTCACGTCGGACGTATCAGGATTACCCGAAGCGTTCCTGATAAGGCTATCGGTCAAATCATGTTGGAACACGCTCGCGGCTTCATCGTCGTTGGAGATCGGGTCGACACCAAGCCCAACGAGTTGTACGTTCGCCGACCATAGTGATGTGGTCGTCCGCTACACCCCGTTCAGCTTTGCATTGGCCCAAATCGGAAATTGAGAATTAGTTAATACAGGAAGCCAGCCATGAATGCACCCGTTCAAAAACAGCCGATGTCCATCTACACGGTCATGCTGATCGCTTCAGCCATCTTCATGCTCTTGGCTTGTATTCTGATGAGCATTGAGGCCATGCGTTACGCGTAACTGCTTCTTCTTGCTATCAAAACCCGACGCGTTAGCGCGTTAGCGAGGGTGAGGCGAGAGGGCCCATAAACGAAGCCTGATTTATCTGGCGCAAAAGTGCGCCGTAATGGCGAATTTCTCTGCACTTCCCCTCGCTAACGCGTCGGGTTTTGATAAATTTGCAACAACTCCGTTAGCAATGGCCAGACACTTAAGTCCCATTCCGTTTGGGGGCCGATTGCTCAGAAATCAAACTGATCAATATTCTCTTTGGTGAATACAAACGGCTGACCTAACAGGATGTTTTGGTCGACGATTTGCATCTGGCCCAATCTTCCGCCGATCATGCTCTTGGACGTCGGCGTTAACTTGCCGTCAGCGAGTTGCTTGGCGGCATGGACAGTCAGGTATCCCAAGTCCATCGTGTTCCAGAGAATCACAGCATCGGTGATCCCGTCGTGCACAAAGCGCTTGCTGTCGTTAGGCAACCCCAAGCCGATAACCTTGACGTCTTGGCGGCCCGACTGCTTAACAGCTTCTGCCGCGCCCGGCACGCTGGGCGAGCATATCCCCATGATCAGCTTGACGTTGGGATAGGCATTGAGAATGTTATTGGCTTCGATGAAAGCTTGAGGTTGTTTGTCATCGCAAGGACGCAGCACAGCCATGGTTATGTCAGGATATTTGTCAGCGCGACGAGCTTCGATGTGCTTCTGCCACTCGATCATATTGGCTGCGGTCAGGGAGGCAGTGATAATCGCGAACTCCCCTTTACCGCCGAGCGTCTTAGCTGCCTGATCCATCAGTGTCGTACCGATTCCTTCCGGGGTAGCTTGATTGACGAAAAAATCGCGGGCATCGACTTCCGCGTCGGAATCCCAAGTAACGACTTTGATTCCGCGAGTGCGTGCCTTGCGCAGCACGCTCGAGATACCGGCTCGATTCTCAACGGCCACCGCCAGGACATCCACACCTCGCGTGATCCACGTATCGATCACTTCGTTTTGTTTGGCCGGATCGGGATCGGTTGGTCCATCCCATAACAGATTCACACCCAATTCAGCCGCCGCTTCTTCAGCCCCTTTGCGACATGCGATGAAGTAAGCGTTGCCTTTGCTTTTGGGCATCATGGCGATCGTGAGTCGTTTGTTGGCGGGTACTGACGGAGTTGCCTCTGAGGGCTTGCCGGTTGCTCCAACGAGCCCGTCCTCTGGCTGATTGGCTGCCGAGCCTTGCATCAACGCTGATCCACGAATGGCATTCACCACAGCCTGGTTGCTGCCAGCCACTATGAGCGCGGCCACTAGAATTGTCCCGCACAAGATTGCTAACTGCGCATTCTTCATGTCAAACTCCTCCGCATGTGTCAGGGTTGGCGCTGGCGACTGCGATATCGTACCAGCTGCTGTTTCAAGTTGTGGCTTCAGTACCTGAGCTCTACGTTTGCCCAAGCATATGGTGGTGAGCAACAGCACTCCGCTGAGAATGCCTGCCAGCTCTGCCGGCAGGTCAGATAGGCGCAATCCATTTTGTAGAATGGCAATGGCCAGTAGACCCAACATAGAACTGACGATCGATCCGCGTCCGCCGAATATCGATGTACCACCAAGCACAACGGCTGTGATCGCCATCAATTCATAACCGGTGCCTGCATCGGCTTTCGCCTGCCCAAGATGGGCGACATACACAATCGCGCTGGCGCTGGCAAACAATCCGCTAATGATGTAAACGGTTTGCAAACGTCGATCGACCTGAATACCCGCGTAACGCGCTCCCTCAATGGAATAACCAATCGCCGATAGTGCACGCCCGAACGATGCGCGATGCAACCACCAGTAGCCGAGACCGATGGCCACCAACAAGGCGGGCAGTTGCGCTGGAATGACATCGAACCAATACCCCTGGCCCAAAAACAAGAAGCTTGCAGGCCAGCCTGTATAGTTTTCCACGCCACCGGTCAGGCCTTCCGCTAAGCCGCGATACAGCGAGAAGGTGCCGAGCGTGACGATCAAAGCCGGCAATCGCAAGCGGGCTACCAACAGACCGTTCAGGCTGCCAGCCGCCGCCCCCAAGCCAAGCGTGGCAACAGCAGCCAACGGAATCGGCACATGCGCGTCCCGCCACAGCCAACCGAATACCACTGCGGATAGTCCCATCAATGAACCAACCGATAGATCAATACCTCCGCTCACGATGACCAACGTCATGGCGATCGTCAACAGGCCGATCTCGACGCTCAATCGCAGGATTTCGAGTCCATTGCCCAGCGTCAAAAAGTTGGTTCCCCAAAACGAGAACAACATCAATTCCAGCGACAACATGGCCAGCAGAGCCAAGTGCCCTGAACCTGCAGTGGTTGGCTGAAATTGCTTTGATGATGCCATCTTCCGCCTTTAGCTCTTCGCCAGCTCCATCAATTTCAGTCTCTTGCCCTGCCTGATTCCCGCCAGTGATTCGGACGCAACGGCCACCAGGATGATGATGCCTTGCAGCGCTTTTTCCCATTGCGGTTGAATGTGCAAGAAGACCAGCGCTGGTCCAATCAGCCCCAAGAGCACAACACCCAACAAGGTTCCAAGCAGATTGCCACGACCGCCTGATATGGAACAGCCGCCAATCACGACCGCGGCAATTACTTGCAACTCCATGCCACCGCCAGCCCCCGGATCGACGTCGCCGAAGCGAGCCGCCCCCAGCAAGGCAGCCAGCCCCGTCAAGGCGCCCATCAACACAAAACTGCCGAGCAATACTCGCTCGGGACGCACTCCTACCAAGCGGGCCGCCTCGATATTCGAGCCCACGGCGTAGATGCTGCGACCGGCCGGCAGGAGCTGTAACGCCAGCGAAATGCCGATCAACAACGCAACCGCCACCGACACAATGATCCACTGCCCCATCGTTTGCTCAGCCCCAAACCATTGCAGGCGATCCTGCAAACCACGCACGAACTCGCCTTCACGCCACCAGCGCAAACTCTCACGATAAATGACCATCGTCGCCAGCGTGACCACGATGGCTGGCAGTTTCCAATATGCGATAAACCAACCATTAACCGCGCCGAGACAAGCGCCGCAGCCAATCGCGATCACCACCACAGCCCACAACGGCCAATCGTGCTGGGCAGCCAGTGCAGCCAGCACACCACAGACGCTGAACTGCGAACCAACAGAAATGTCGATCTGTTTGGCCAAGATCACCAGCGTCATCCCCATGGCCACAACCAGTACCGGCACATTGGCGACCAGCTTGTCTCGCAAGTGCTCCAGACGAAAGAAGGCCGGAGCCACCGCAGCCATCAACAACAGCAATGCTCCAATGGCCACAGCAATCGACAGTTCACGGGCGTAGCGCTGCATCTTCGTCGATCCACTACGTTGAACGCGTATGGGTAGAGGCCAATTCAGATAGAGTCGGAGAAGTTGATGGATGAGGTAAAGCCAGTTGCATGATGCGTTCCGCCGTAGCCTGATTGCGATCCAACGTGCCCGCGATTGTACCCTGACGCATTACGGCAATGCGATCACACATCCCAAGCAATTCCAGAATCTCGGACGAGATCAGAACAATTGCCAGGTCCTGTCCCACCAACTCGTTCATCAATTGATGAATTTCCGATTTTGCGCCAATATCAATGCCTTGCGTGGGTTCATCCAGTATTAAGATGCGTGGATTAGTAGCCAACCAACGTCCCAGCGCGACTTTCTGCTGATTGCCTCCCGACAAGGTTTCCACCGCTGCATCATTCGATGATGTCTTGATGCGCATGCGCGCCACTGCCTGATCGGCCAGTTGCGTTTCGCGAACAAAATCCAGAGATGCGCGACGATGCTTGAGGGCATCGAGCAAACCGAGTGTGACATTTTCAGCGACGCTCATCTCCCGGATGACGCCGTGCCGGCGACGATCTTCTGGCACATAAGCAATTCCATTGGCAATCGCAACCGCTGGAGAGTCAAGCAAAATCGGGCTCCCATCGATGCGAATTTGCCCAGTTTCGGCGGGTTGGAGGCCGAAAATCACGCGGGCGAGCTCAGTGCGCCCGGCGCCCATCAAGCCGCCAATTCCGAGGATCTCGCCTGCCCGAACTTCAAAACTTACGGAGTGAATTCCTAGTGCCGAGCAACCTAGGTTCTCGACGCTCAACCTGGGTTGACCAATGGGTACTTTCGTCTTGGGAAACACTTGAGCGACTTCGCGACCAACCATGTGGCGCACTAAATCGGTTGGCGATGTTTCCGACATCGGGCAGGTCATCACCCACGCACCATCGCGCAGCACGGTCACGCGCTGAGCAATCTCGGTGAGTTCCTCCAAGCGATGCGAGACGTAGACGATCCCTTTCCCCAATGTCCGCAGTTCGCGAATGACGCGCAATAACTGATCAACCTCGCGCGTGCTCAAGGAAGCCGTGGGCTCATCCATAATGATCACGCGGGCGTCGGTCCCCACCGCCCGTGCGATCTCAACCAGTTGTTGCTCAGGCATGCTCAGTTCGCGGGCCAACATCCTGGGGTCTATTTGAGCACCAATACGATTTAACAGTTCGGTAGCGCGATTGCGACGTGCTCGCCAGTTGATCAATCGCCAAGTCGAAGGCGATTCCATGCCGTAAGCCAGGTTCTCTGCTACCGACAGGTCGGGGAATAATGTGGGTTGTTGATAGACCGCCGCCACCCCCATTTGTTGACTGACTAAGGGATGGAAATGCGTTACGCTTTTCCCATCAATTTCCACGCTGCCCGAATCGGGCTGATGCGCGCCGGTGACGATCTTGATCAACGTCGATTTTCCCGCACCGTTCTCGCCAACCAAGGCGTGGACTTCACCCGGCAATACCTCCAACGAAACGTCTCGCAGGGCACGGACGCCACCAAATGATTTCGACAGGTTCTTTACGCAGAGGACTGTCAATTGTCTTCCTCGTTGACAAGCGGTTCAGTTTAGTGGCGTTGATTGGTTACGCGCGCTTCGTATTCTCGCACATCGTCCAGCCAGGCACAGCCAACTGGAACGCCCTGTCGCTGGCAATATTCATCCCAGACAGCCCACAGCGGCATTGTCTTCTGCTCTTCGACCAAAGCCAACCTGGCAGTCGTATCGCCGGATAATTCCAGTTTTCGCCACTGCTCGATTGGCTCCAGGAATGCGGCTAACAGGGCTTTCAGCAAGTTGCGTGTACCGATTACCCAAGCGGCGACGCGGTGGATGCTCGCATCGAAATAGTCCAAGCCTAAATGCACGCGCGACACAAAGCCACCACGGACAACCTCTTGGGCAATGGCCATCAGTTCATCGCTCAGTGTAACCACATGATCGCTATCCCACCGCACACCTCGACTGACGTGCAGCAACAATTCATCCACCCACATCAGAGTCGAGGATATCTTGTCGGAGATCACTTCCGTAGGATGAAAGTGGCCTGCATCCAGGCACAGCAGCTTGCCGCGCGCGATCGCATAGCCCAAATAAAACTCGTGTGAACCAACGACATAACTTTCCGACCCCAGCCCGAACAGTTTGCATTCGACCGCATCACGCACGTGAGCTTTATCCATTGGTTCGGAGAATAGCTGGTCCAGTGCATCGCGCAGACGAACTCTAGGTGCTAAACGATCGATAGGCGACTCTTTGCAGCCATCCGGAATCCAAACGTTGTGAATGCAGGTTGAGCCAAGGGCCTGCCCCATGGCGTTGGCGACCCGCCGACTGGCTTGACCGTGCGCGATCCAGAACTGTCGAATACCATTGTCCGTATGCGTCAAGGTAAGGCCATCGGCCGCGAGTTTATGCGCAAAATAGGTGGGATTGAAATCGAGTCCCAAGCGACGTTCTTTAGCCCAGTCGATCCACCCCATGAAGTGCTCGGGGGCAATAGCGTCGCGATCCACTGTTTGGCCCGCGAATTCACCGTAACTGGCGTGTAAGTTCAAACGATGCCGCCCCGGAATCAACTTGAGAGCCATCTCCAAATCGCTGCGCAGCTCGGGAGCGTTGCGAGCGCGACCTGGATAGCGTCCAGTGACCGCCAATCCGCCGCCTAATTCGTGCGCCTGACTCTCAAACCCGCCGACATCGTCGCCTTGCCAACAATGGAGCGAGATCGAAATCTGTGCGAGGGTATCGAGGGCTCGCTGCACGTCCACGCCGTGCTGGGCGTACATTTCGGTGGCGAGTGAGAAGAGCCTTGACATGAGCAGTTGCCTGGGAGGGTGATGATTGGTTGTCGACAAGCGCGTCGACATTCTAACCATTCGTTTACCCGTCTGGCCATTACTAACCCCACCAGCCGCAAGGCGCTAGTTTTGATGTTGCACTTAGAAGTATTTATGGCGCTGGTGCTAGAAATCTTAAGTCCTTCTGGTCGCGCAGCGACATTGCTCTCCGTCCGGGCTCGTCCCGGCGGGAGCACGACTGACAGCTACACCCGCCCCCCGCGTCCCCTGCCGCTGTTCGATCGAATGGCCTTCGGTTGCGGCTCGGTGTTACTTTGCCCATTGGCCAATCGTTCGCTCGCCGCGTCGTGGCTGGGTCAAAGGAAATGTTTATTCTGGAAATTAAGTAGCTGTCAGTCGTGCTCCGGACGGGACGAGCCCGGACGGAGAGCCGCATCGCTGCGCGATGGGCTGCTGACACAGTCCAAATGCGACAGGAAGGAACTTAAGACTTCTCGCGCTGGGCCGCGGAGCCGCGATGTGCGCTGGCCAGGACTATCGGCGGCGCAAACCGCGGCTAGCGCCCTGCGGCTGGAGGGGTTGCGTTTCGTGTAAGTAATCACTTAAGTCCACGCCACTCATCCCAGGCTGACAGTCCGCAATGCCGCTTTCCGAAATGAGTGCTTGGCCATAAAATGGCGGACTTCTGCATGCGGAAAGAATATCAATACTCAGAGGAAAAGCTGCCATGTCAGCCCAAGTTGCTACGGAACGGGTCTATAATTTTTCACCCGGTCCAGGCGTGTTACCACTGCCCGTGCTCAAGCGTATTCAAGAAGAAATGCTGTGCCTGCCCGGTGCAGGCTGTTCGATACTTGAGATTTCTCACCGTAGCGACGAATACATCGCCATCCAAAACGAGGCTCAAGCCAGGTTGCGTCGTCTGCTGAAAATCAGCGATGATTTTGAAGTATTGTTCCTGCAAGGCGGCGCGAGACTGCAATTCTCCATGGCGGCGATCAATCTCTTGCGCGGCCAAAACAGTCCGGCTCAATATGTCCTGACTGGCTCTTGGGGCAAGTACGCGGCGGACGAAGCTCGCAAAGAAGGCCCGGTGGAAGTGATCTATGATGCCAAGGCGAGCAATTACGACCGCTTGCCGGATCCAGGCGAATTGAAGATAGCGGCTAATGCGGCATATGTGCACATCACCAGCAATGAAACAATTCAAGGCGTCCAGTTTCTGGATGATATCCATGCCAATGGTGCGCCACTGGTGTGCGATTCCAGCAGCGACTTTATGTGTCGCCCAGTGAATATGGACCGCTACAGCATGATTTATGCCTGTGCTCAAAAGAATGCCGGACCGGCCGGTGTCACTGTGGTTATCATGCGAAAAGAACTGTTGGAACGCAGCACCGATTCGCTGCCAGGCTACCTCAGCTATCGCAATCATGCCAAAGAAGGTTCGATGTGGAATACCCCACCGACCTTTGCCATTTACGCTCTGGGCCTGGTCGCCGAGTGGCTAGAAGACACCATGGGTGGCTTGGGGAGCATGCTCAATCACAATCGCAAGAAAGCCCGCTTGCTTTATTCGAAATTGGATGAATACCCCGAGGTGTTCATCGGTCATGCCCAGCCCGACTCCCGCTCGCTGATGAATGTGACCTTTCGCTTGCCGTCTGCGGAACTCGAGAAGGAGTTCTTGTCGACCTGCGAGTCGCGCGGCTTGTGCACCCTCAAGGGACATCGCAGTGTTGGGGGCATCCGCGCTAGTATCTACAACGCCATGCCCATCGAAGGTGTTTCACTGTTGGCCGATACAATGGAAGAATTCGCCAAGAAGCATGGCTAACTCGTTCCCAGGCACAGCCTGGGGAGGACGAAATCGAAGGGGCTCCGCTCTTCCCTGAGTACAGTACGATCTCGACAGGGGCGAGGGGAGCCAGACGCTTCGCGGGCGGCGTAACGATCAATAGGATCAAGAAGGCTCGAGAAACTGGACAAACGCGACAAACTCCCATTTGACGCGGAACGCACCACAACCCCAAGGAAGTAATTCAACAAGATGGCCAAATTTCGAATCGGCGTGCTGGATCCCATTGCAGAAGAAGGACTCGACCTGCTGCGCAGCGAAAGCGACTTTGAGTTTGTAGAGAAGCATGGCCTCAAAGGTGACGAGCTCAAAAAATTTCTGGCTGAAGTCGATGGAGCTATCGTCCGCAGCGGCGTGAAAATTACCCCCGAATCGATCGAGGGCAATCGCAAGTTGCGAGCCATCGTGCGCGCCGGTGTGGGCACCGACAATATCGACAAGGACGCGGCCACGCGCTTGGGCATCGTGGTGATGAATACACCGGCCGGCAACACCCTCTCCACCGCGGAACATGCGTTTGCCTTGATGTTGGCGCTTTCGCGCAGCATTGCTCCGGCCTATCAGAGCCTGATCGGCGGCAAATGGGATCGCAAAAGCTACATGGGTACTCAACTGGCCGACAAGACTCTCGGTGTCGTCGGTCTAGGCCGAATCGGCCGCGAAGTCGCCCTGCGAGCCTTGGCATTTCGCATGCGCGTCATTGCCTACGATCCTTTTTTGACCGACGAGCAAGCGCACAAACTCGGCATCGAACGTGTTGATACCGTCGCCCAGATGTTACCCAAAGTCGATTACTTGACGGTGCACACACCGTTGACCAACGAAACCAAATACTTGGTCGGCAAGAAAGAACTCGACATCGTCAAGCCTGGTATTCGTTTGATCAATTGCGCTCGAGGCGGAATCTATGAAGAATCGGCCTTGGTCGAAGGCCTGAAGAGCGGCAAGATCGGCGGCGTGGCGCTGGACGTATTCGAAGAAGAGCCGTGCACTAACAGCCCGCTATATGGCATGCCCGGCGTCGTGTGCACGCCGCACTTGGGCGCCAGCACGGAAGAGGCGCAGACGCAGGTAGCCGTCGAAGGTATTCACTTGTTGATCAACTTTTTCAAGACAGGTGAGATTCGGCATGCGGTCAACGCCGGATCGCTCGATCCCAAAACACTGGAATCGCTGCGTGGCTACCTTGATGTCGCCTACCGTTTAGGATTGCTGCTCAGCCAGTGGCATTCCGGACCAATCACCGCCTGCAATCTAACGTATCGAGGTGAGGTGGCCGATCGCGATACGAAACTACTCACGGCTGCTTTCTGCGCAGGTTTGCTGGAGCGAGCCCTGGTGGACGAAGCCAATATTGTGAACGCCGAACTGCTGCTGCGCGAGCGCGGTATCGAGTTGGTCGACTATCGCAATCCAGAAAAAGGCGCGTTCACTTCGTCCATTACTGCAGAAGTCAGCGGCGGTGGGGTCACAGCCCGGGCCGGCGGTACGCTGTTCGGTCACAACATGCCGCGATTGGTTTTACTGGACGATTACCGTATGGAAGCCTACTTGGATGGCAACCTACTGGTCTTCACGCACTCCGATGTTCCCGGCATTATCGGTCGCGTCGGCACGGTCTTTGGGCAGCATCAAGTTAATATCGCGCAGATGGCCGTGGGTCGCGCGGGCGATCACCCCGGCGGCAAAGCCATCGGTGTGTTGAACCTGGACAGTCCTGCTCCGCAGTTGGCCCTGGATCAATTATCTGCCATTGATGCCATCGAACGCTTCTGCTCGATTGAACTACCCAAAGCTGGGCAACTGCCGCCTTGGTTGCGTGGATAGGGCTGTAAGCACGCGACGCGTCCAATTGGGGACTGCCAACCAATCCACCATCGCGCACCCAGCGGAGCGTGATGGTGGATTTGTGCGTCCTAATCTTGCTTGGCGCTCCAGAGCATGTATTCAACCGCATCCACCAGGGCGAGCCAACTGGCTTCAATTATGTTCTCGCTCACACCGATGGTGCCCCAGTTTTGCGTACCGTCGCTGCTTTCGATGTTAACGCGAATTCGAGCAGCGGTGCCTTCGCGCCCGTTGACCACTCGCACTTTGTAATCGACCAAGTGCATGCGTTCGAGTTGCGGATAAAAATCTCTTAGACACTTTCGCAATGCCGCATCGAGCGCGTTGACTGGCCCGTGCCCCTCGGCCGCTTCAAACTTTTCAACGTCGCCGACGCGAAGCTTGATGATGGCTTCTGCGAATCCGCGATGGTTAGCGGTATCGCGATCGCCAGCGACGATGCGGTACTTGATGGTATCAAAGTGCGGCTGGAATTGGCCAGCGCAACGTTTAACGAGCAGGTCGAACGACGCGGTCGCCGTTTCATACTGGTAACCGCGATTCTCTTGTCGGACAACTTCCGCCAAGATCTGTTCCATCAACGCTCGATCGTTCTGCAGATTATGTTTGGTGGTTAGAGCTGCGATGTTGGAACGCCCCGATAACTCGCTTACCAGGATTCGTCGCTCGTTACCAACCAAAGCTGGTTGCATATGCTCGTAGGTATGGGCGGCTTTGTTGACAGCATGTACGTGCATGCCACCTTTGTGTGCAAAGGCGCTCTGGCCCACGAACGGCTGACCATTGCGCATTTGGAGATTTGCGGTTTCGTAAACAAACCGCGAGAGCTCCGTCAAATGCTCCAGACTCCGACCTCCCAAGACACTGTAACCGCGTTTCTTGAACGCCAGGTTGGCCATTGCCGAAATCAAATCTGCGTTGCCACATCGCTCACCGATACCATTGATGGTCCCTTGCACTTGATTGCAACCCGCATCAACGGCCGACAACGAATTGGCATTGGCCAGTTCGCCATCATTGTGGCAGTGAATGCCCAGTTGCACCTGCGGGTACTGGCTGAGCGCCGCCTTGGCTGCAGTAACGATTTGGGCAATCTCCTCGGGCAGAGTGCCACCGTTTGTGTCGCACAATACAACCCACTTGGCTCCAGCGGCCGCCGCGGCGCGAATAGCCTGGCATGCGTACTCTGGGTTGGCTTTGAAACCGTCAAAGAAATGTTCAGCGTCGTAGACACACTCTGCATGCCGCGTGATGAACTCGACGCTGTCACCGATCATATCCAAGTTCTCGGCCAGCGAAACGTTGAGCACTTCGGTGGCATGAAAGTCCCAGCTCTTGCCCACTACCGTACACACCGGTGTCTCTGCTGCGACCAAGCCTTGCATGCCCGGATCGTCAGCTGCTTTCATACCGCGACGTCGCGTCATTCCAAAAGCGCAGATGCGAGATGATCCCAAATCCAATTTGCGAACTTTGGCAAAGAACTCCGCATCCTTTTCATTGGACATCGGATATCCACCTTCGATGTAGTCAATTCCAAACTCCGCCAGCCGACTGGCAATGGCCAGTTTGTCTTGCAACGAAAAGCTAATGCCTTCACCTTGCGATCCATCGCGGAGTGTCGTGTCATAGATGGCGATGTTGCGAAGCGAATGCTGACTCATGACTACGTTGGCTTTCTGTCTGATGCGAACCCAAGCGTGGAATAGGTTGCCGGAACGCAATTACCAAAAATGGAAATAAAAAACCCCTGAAGCTGCTGCTCCAGGGGTTTGAAGGTTTCTTCGCAATCGGATCGAACGATGCACACTCCCCGGGTCAGCTCTGCCTGGTAATAATCGGGCGAATAATCGACAGGTAGAAAATGTGGGACATACTGTGCATAACCAATCGCGTTTTATTTGAACTCTCTAAAGCTGCTCGTTTACCGCTCGCCATTTTATGACCTGTGCCCTGAAACCAATTGGGAACGCCTTTGGTCGAGGCTAGTCAATCATCCGCAAAAGCTTCTCATCCGCAAAAACTTGTCATCCGCCTGGCAAGCGATAAACAACTCATGTTGAGGTTAGGTGCCCAGCCGGGAATTGTCAACCGGTCATCCAAGTTCAGCCACACCGCTTAGCCTTCCTGGACGATTGATTGCGAACGAGTTCCCCGCAGAGCTGCAGAAGTGTTGGCATTACCAGATGCGAGATCCGTAATTCATGACACTCCACACTGGCCGATAACGCACCGGCTGAAAGAAATAAGGGTTCATCTCGTTGTTCGTCAAGGCATTCGGTAGACTGGGCCGCGCAGGCTCATAGCCAATCCACTTGTTCCACTGCATGCGGGCCATGCGTTGGTCCGCGTCGTACCGCGCCCGTTGCTGGGCAATCGTTAGCGGTTTGCTAATCGTCGCCTCATAGTTCCCTACGGAGGTCGTAGCCGAAAGAGGCAACGGCTGGCTGGGTTCGTCTGCCCTCACCGGACTGGCCAAAGCGGCCAGCGCCAGCAAGCACGGGACGACCCGCATCAAGACTGGTCGAATCATCTGTTTCTCTCCACGGATTTCTCTTCGCTCGATACACCATCAGAGTCGTTGGAGCGGACTGACAATGCATCGCGTTTTCTGTGCAAAGCTGTTCATCGAACAACTTCACACGCAATTGCTAGCAAAAGCCAGGGGAGCATGAGAAAAGCAGGCAATGGAGTGTCTGACGAGCCAAACAGGAAAGAGGCTCGCATGAGGAAAGATTTGCCGGTGGTGAAGATCCTCGCCGCGGGGATGTTTAACAACATCCACTACAGGCGGGAGGGATGTTTAACAACATCCACTACGCTTGGGCCGCAGAGGATGCTTTAACGACCACTACAGGCCGGAGGGATGTTTAACAACATCCACTACACTTGGGTCGCAGAGGACTTTAACGACATCCACTACACACGGGGGGTCGGAGGGATGTTTAACGACAACTACACAAGCCGCAACGGATGTTTAACAACATCCACTACACAGGTCGCAAAGGATGTTTAACAACATCCACTACCACTCTCTAAAACGGGTTGGCGTTTCCGGCTGGCGGAGTGGCGGGAACCGCAAAGGGATCCGCGGCGGTATCGGCAGGCGCCATCGCGTCGCCGCTGGTGGCTCCAAATGGGTCTACCGGTTCGCCTTCCGCAGGCGCTTCCATGGCAGGTGCCTCGGGTGCCGCTTTCGGCTTGGCAACCTCGGTTGCAGATGGCAGCGGCTCGTGGAAAGTCGGCAATACGTACTCGGCACCGGATTGACGGGCGCACTGCAAAGTGCCACCAGCCGATATCAAATACAGGCGGTCGTTGAGTTGATTGATCACATCGTGCCCGATCACATCCGAGCCGGTTCACTCAAGACTTGGCCGTTCTTGGCATCGATCACCAAGAGCCGATCGGTCAAGGACCGGCAGAACAGTCGTTCCTTGGTACCAGCCAATACGCTTCTTACACGTGGCGTGGGTTTGGACCAAATTTGGAATCCCGTTTCGTCATCGGCATTGATCAGTTCGCCCACGCCGTTGGCCGCATAGAAAACTTTATTGATCACCACTGGGCTGCTGGACAGCGGCTCTCCAATCATGAACCGCCAAATCACGCTACCGGTTCGATCGAGTTTGACCTTGGAGACTTGTCCCCACGAATCGCCCATGTACATTGCACCGCCGATAAAGGTCAGTGGTCCACTCAAAGGAGCCTTGGAGCGTACGTTGAACCAAGGGCCGACCTTTTCTCCCGCCGCTGAGCAACGTAGCGATGCCGCGGTCGGTGGCAAAGGCTACCAGGTCATGTGTCCGATTGCTGCTGGCCGGGGCGGAGATGGTACGACCAAACAAGCGATACTTGATCGGCTCGGTGTTCGCAGGCTTGGAGAAGTCGACGATTTCGGTTTGGCCAGAAAGACTGGCCACAAAAGCAACTTCGCCGGTCAAAGCCACGCCAGCCGTCGACATGCGGCCCATGTGGCGTTTGGCCAGATGTTTGCCCGTTTTGAGATCGACCAGATACAAGTCAGGCCCTTGAGCCACCACGATCCCTGCATCGCTGACGCAGGCAGGGGCGGCAGGGAAATTGACAGACCCACAGGTGTTGCGCCACAGGAGTTGTCCGGTCTCGGCGTCAAACGTTTGCAGAAGGCCATCGCTCGACACGACAATGAAATAGATCAACGGAACGTTAACTTCTGTGGCAGGAACTCCCGCCGACCGGCCCAACGCGCGGGCGGCCCGAGTTTCGGCCTCATGTTTGGCTGCTTCGATTCCAATCGGCTTGCCATCGCGGCCCAGGGTGTTGGCATCGACTCGGAATGTCCGTTTGCCGGTGCCTTGGCCCGCTGGCAAAATCAGTTCGGCGTAGGATTTTCTGTCGTTGGGGTTCGTCCACAGATGCGTGGATACGATTTGCCCCGCCTCGAGCGGCATTTGCAACTGCGCACGCCACATGGCGTCCAAGCCCATCGACTTCAGCTGACTGTCGGCAACTTGGGCTGGCAGCGATGAAGCTCCCAAGCTGATGCAGGCTGCTATTGCCAAACCAATTTGGCTTCGTCTTGCATACGCATAAGCAGGTTGAAGTCTTTGCGGAGCCAAAAGTTTGGCCAACCATCGCAGTGCGTTGAGCATGAGAACATCCTGGACTTGTGCAGCGAAGAAAAGGAGTGGACCGCTCCATTATACTCAGAGCACCGAGATTTCCAGCAAACGGATTTCCAGCAAAGGGATTTCCGGCAAATTCATTGGCCGCAAAATGCTGGCCGACAACTTAGCTTGGCATCCAGCCCAGTGCCGGATTTTACTCGTCGACCGAATTTCCTTCGGGCGGTGGCGGCGGCGGGATAAATTTGGGGGTCGTGGCTTCGATCTTCTCCGGCTCCGGTTGTTGCCAAGCTGGTTTACTGCTGGCGCGCGGGTCGGGTCGATCCCATCCTTGGAATTCACGCTGGAAATCGCTCAAGCTTTTGCGTAAATCGCGATAGGTGCCCCCGAAGTTCCGAGCGACTTCGGGTAGCTTTTTGCCAAACAGCATCAAGGCTATCAGGCCAAACAAGGCCATTTCGAAAGGACCAAGATTGAACATTTGGTGGTTTTCTCGGAGGGCTAGTTCTCTATCTTTTCCGAATCCGACTTTGGTGCATCATCCGGTTCGTCACGCATGCCTTTCTTGAATTCGACGGCGCTTCGGCCCAAGTTGCGCATGAGAGATGGCAGGCGTGCTCCACCGAATAGCAGCAACACGATGGCCATGAACAAGAGCAATTCCCAGGTGCCCAAACCAAACATAGTAGCTCCAGAAATACAACAAATTCGCGGCCAATTCACAGGCGAGGGGCCGCAGCCGATGCATCAGCGAAAGCAGGTCTGTCACCCTCCACGCGAGAGTACAGCCGGAACTAATGCTCGGCGTAAGAAAACCTCAGCCCTCATTTTAGAGCAGTTGTCGTGCCTGTCAAACCCGTCCTATCAAAACCCGACGCGTCAGCGAGGGGGATGCGAGAAGGCCCTTGAGCAAAGCCGACTTTTCTGGCGCAATACCGCTCCATTTAAAGCAGTTGTTGTGCCTGCCAAACCCGTCCTATCAAAACCCGACGCGTCAGCGAGGGGGAAGTACCAGAGAATTCGCCCTTCGGAGCAAAGCCCGACTCTTCGTAATGGCGAATTTCTTGGTACTTCCCCTCGCTGACGCGTCGGGTTTTGATGTGAGCGACATCGCCTTGCGTCTGGAGGGCGTGTCGGGTTTAGATAGGTGATGCCAATCAAGCCGGATTGGCACCACCGCCGACTCTTCTGCGAAGCTGCACAGCTTCGCAATCCCACAGATTCACACGTTTACTGCACAACCTAGGCCTGCACAATTTCAAGCCCGGCTGCTGGAATCGCCCGTCAGGCTTATTCCTTTGGCAGAATTACGGTGTCGATGACGTGAATCACGCCGTTCTTGGCAGCAATGTCAGTCTTGACGACGTTGGCGTTGTCAACCTTCACGCCGTCCTTGCCAGCTACGATCTTCACTTCTTGGCCTTGAACGGTCTTGGCCTTGTCGAGCTTGACAACATCAGCTGCCATAACCTTGCCAGCCACGACGTGATAGGTCAGGATCGCCACCAACTTCTTCTTGTTTTCTGGCTTGAGCAGATCTTCGACGGTGCCCTTGGGCAGCTTTTCGAAGGCTGCGTTGGTTGGCGCAAATACTGTGAGGTTGTCTTTGCCGCTCAATGTTTCAACCAAGCCAGCGGCCTTAACGGCGGCGACCAACGTGCTGAAGTCCTTATTGCCAGCCGCGATTTCAACAATCGTCTTGTCGGCAGTCTTGGCTTCTTGAGCTACTGCTACGAAGCTACCGGCACATACAACAACCAACGCTGCCAACGATGTTACGAAACTCTTCATTTCTCGCTCCAATTTGCAATGCACTTAATCGTTACTCAAATCACCCACGACTGCACCATGCGAGTCGCAGATATCAATTCACAGCTATCAATTCACTCACCGCCGGCAGGTGAGTGCTCAATCGCCTCACATGTATGATAGGAGGTCGTCAAGGGGCGCAGACCCTTTTTTCCAAAGTCGATCGTCTTCACTGGCAACAAATACTTGTTATGAGGGCCGAATTCTTTTTTGCTGGTCGGCCACCCTTGACTAGCGCGCTATAACACACTGTCGTAACATCAGCTTTGGGAGATGAAATGGGAACGATCGCCGTCTTGGGTGCCACGGGAACAATCGGTAACCAGTTGTGTGAGCGACTGATTCGCGAAGGCCATCGCGTGCTAGCAGTCGCTCGAAGTGCTGACAAACTAGTGTCACTCGCACAACAACTCGGTCCTGAGTGCACTGCGTGTCAACTGGATGATTTTTCGAGTAGCGATTTGCTGAAATCGACTATCGAAGCCCAACTGGCTGACCAACCGCTCGGAGGCATTGTCAATTGCATAGGCTCTTTGTTGCTGAAACCCGCACATGGAACCAGCGACCAAGAGTTTCGCGATACACTTCAAACCAATCTCTTCACCGCGTTTGCCGCCGTGAAGACGGCGGGAGCGCTCATGCGAAAGCAGGGAGGTTCCGTTGTCTTGATCGCTTCTGCCGCAGCCGAGATTGGATTGACGAACCATGAAGCCATTTCGGCAGCTAAAGCCGGGATCATCGGGCTGGCCCGTTCCGCCGCCGCCACCTATGCCAGTAGCAATATTCGTGTCAACGTCGTCAGCCCTGGTTTGACTTGCACGGAACTAACCCGACGCATATGGGACAATCCTACGAACAATGCCGCGTCTGCCGACATGCATGCGCTGGGTCGCTTGGGCCAACCGGCACACATCGTTTCGGCGATCGCTTGGCTGCTCGACTCTGCAAACGACTGGATAACCGGCGATATCATGCACGTCGATGGAGGCCTTTCCAGGATTCAACCTCGGCGCAAGGCCTAATTGGAAATCGCCTCTTTTCACTGTCTCTGTTGCCGACGAATCTCGTACAACAGAATTCCCGACGCGACCGCAGCGTTGAGCGAAGTGACTCGACCGTGCATCGGTATCAACAATCGCTGATTGCATATACTCAGCAGTCGTTCGTCAACTCCGTGCGCTTCGCTGCCAATGATTAAGAGCGATGGCAATTGTAGATTTGCGTCCCACATCGACGTGGACGCGTTGGCGTCGGCAGCCAAAAGCTGTAGCCCCAAGCCCTTCATTCTCAAAGCAGTTTCGACCAAGTCATCGGTCCTGGCAATCGGTAAATAATTGATTGCTCCCGACGAAGATCGGGACACATGCGGCGTCATTTCGGCTTGGCCAGTAGTGCCAACAATAATGGCTTGTACGTTGGCACCATCGCAACATCTAAGGATGGCCCCCAGATTAAAACTGTCTTGCAATCGATCGCACATGACGGCCAAGGGCACTTCGGCTTTTTTCGCGTCCGCCTTGCGACCGCCGCCGGCGTCGACCGACAAGGCGTCTTTCAAATCGAGCTCAATCTTGTGGATATCAGCATAGGGGAATGGCCCAAGTCGCACCAACATGCCTTGATGCTCAGTCGACCTGGATAACTCCTCTAACCTCTGAACGGTCACGACTTGCAGAGAGATTCCCTGTTGAACTTTTTCATCCAGAAGTTGAGCCGCTCGTTGGTACGCAGTTTGGGTGACCAGTATCTCGAGCACTGGCCACCTCCCGGCTGACAGCGTTTCACAAACCGCGTGATAGCCCCACAACCAGCTTTTCTGATGATTTCCACTAAACTTTTTACCCACGCGATCAAGCCTCGAAAAAAAGGGACGGGTCTCCGCCCCAACACTCTACAAAAAATGGCAATTTACGACATGCGCCACTTTTGGTGTTGGGCGTTTATCAAAACCCGAAGCGTCAGCGAGGCCTAATCAAAACCCGACGCGTCAGCGAGGGGGAAGCGAAAAGGCCCTTACACGCAGCCGACTTTTGATTTCTAGCGCAATAGTGCTCCGCAATGGCGAATTCCTCGGCACTTCACCCTCGCTAACGCGTCGGGTTTTGATGTCGCCTTCGCTGACGCGTCGGGGATAGCTGACGTTGTGCTCGTCACACAAAGTTGCTATCTCTTCCGCTTGGGCCCGGCATGCATTCCTTTCGGTAAGTGAGCATACGTTTGTGACTGGACTGCCAAACACATCGAGCAAGGCCGTTACCCATTTCGGAAAAACTCTGCGATGGTGGTTGGGCTGCTTTATTGTAGTCGCCTCTTCCATTACCGCAGCCCAAGGCCAAGTCCCTAATGAATTGCCTCCTGCGGTCGATATCAATGAATTCGA